>OOFC01044424.1:0-18975 GCA_900323345.1 Pseudochromis fuscus | reverse complement strand
TTGGGGGTGATCCGCAACACCGTCTGGATCCAGGAATTTTTTTAAGGATTCTCCTCGCAAAGTCTCTCCTCGGCGGCGTCCATCTTGATATGCTAGCGCAGGCGCAGTGCAGTTGCTCCGCGCCCAGGCGATGCACTCACATTTTTGGAGCTGCACGCGGACGCCTCCGCGCCTTTCCACTCGAGCGCTTCCCGACGTGTTCCATGACATTTACGTGACGCGGACCCTCGCGCAGCAACGTGGACATGCGGACGCGGAAAGTATCAATTGGCCTCAACAGTGCTTGGCGGAGGTCTGCGCTCTCAGAGCGCTTTTCTAGTTGTAGATTGTTTTCCAGTTGGACCACCAGATCATTTATAAAGAGTTGACTTAACCTAATGACATCAGAATGACTTACATAAATATCAATTTCATGATTGAAAATAGAGATTTTTGAACTGAAGTCAGAGTTTCATATGCAGAGTTTGATGAGGACAGACAGATATTGTCAGATACATGATTTAGTTGTACGTCCATAATCCATAATCTTCAAATTACAGCCTGTTGTGTTTTTAAAAATTGCTCTTTATTTTCTTTATTTCCAAAGAGTCTGCAAACAGGGAATACAATCTGAAAGATTCCTTCATGTGATTAAAACAGCTTCATACATTTTTACTTTCAGAAGTCACTGTCATCCTCATAATCTAACACTTGCATCTGATCTATTTTCTTGTCTTCTTCCTTCTCCTCTTCCTCCTCATCTTCATCAGTCTGTTCATCTCTGCTGTCTTTTTTCTTGGTCTCATCTCTCTGGTGAAACTCCTGGTATATCCCAGTCAGAGCTTTTGCTGCTTCCAAAGACACTTTCAGATTTCCTATCACCTCCTTGTCTTCATCCACACTCACAACTGGAGGAAAAGAGAAACACAGATTTAGAAATACTGAAAGAAACTTACTGTTTTGTGCACTGTAAAGTTTCAAATAAACTAGTCAGGCTAGTCTAGTCCAGGCTAGTCTAAAGAGATTGAAGAGTCTTGGGTTTTAATTCAGTGGCATCAAATATGGCAGTCCATGTCATAAACATTCACAGAAAACACATCTCACACGTACTGTCGATTTGTTGCTCGATGACATCATTCCCTGTGAGCAGCAGTTCTTTTAAGTCCAGGAAAGCGTGTCCAACGTCCACACACTCCTCGTCCTCATCCATGGGCTCGCTGACTACTGTGAACTTTAACCTGCCATGACATGCAACAACCGATTAAAGAAGGACCAAAGAAGCAGTGGCATAGAATTACATTTAAAACACCAGCAATACTACCTGCCCTGGTTGGGGTCAGTGCCCTCCAGCATTGTGTACAGGTAGTGTCTCAGTGGAGCTGACTGTGAACCATCTACATAAATCACTGAGAAGGGCAAACAGAGAGATTTAGTTTATTACTACTCTTTGAAATTATAACTTTCAAATCTCATCAACTCTCACCTCGTGTGAAGTTGTAGTGAACCTCCTCGCCCTCTGTGGGTTTGCGGAGGGACATGGGTGTCTCTGTGGTCTCCATTGGGACACCCAGCAGCCGGTATTCCACATAAACACGCTGCACTGACTCGTCCAGCGCCACATTAGAGGACGGTTCAAACGTCAGGGACAGAATCTCGACTCTGAGCTTGTCTCCCTGAAACACATTTTTTAATTCATGGCAACATTTGTGTCAGAGAATAAATCCATTCTGCATATAGTCTATGGTAACAGCCCAGTGTGGTGCTAGATATTTTACATTTTCTCCCACATGCTTAGTTGATTCAAACGTACCTTCCTCATTTTTTGTTGAGGTGGAATGATGATGATGTCGCTTTGTGAAGAGCTTGACTCTGAAGATTCAGGAGTTTCACTGCCTTCTGCAGAAGCTGCATATTCACAAAAATAACATCAGAGGAGTCAGAAAGTTAAAGCTCTGTCAGAATCCAAAACCTTCACGTGTTTTGGTCTATATTTTATACAAGTTTTAAGGTTTAAAATTGAGTTTTGCTTATTTTCACAATGCCACATTAAGGCTTTAAATTACAATAAGAAACCCAAAGCAAGTCTATTATGTTGGTGTGAATAGTTACCACTCTCCCTCCTCTCCTCTTCCTCCCCCTCTTCAAACACTGACACCTGATCCACAGAGGGAAGGTCCTGTAAGAAAAAAAGACATGATATATGAGCCTATTCACTATCAAGTTCTTAGTTGGCATCGTTTTATTTTAAACACGCCACTTGTCTTTGCACAACATTATGTTGACTGGGAGCAGGACTCGACCACATGTAGGTTTCAGGTCTTTTAAGAAGTAGTGGATGTGAAAGAGTTGACCTGAGTCCTGGCATCGCTGGCAGAACTTCTCCTCGACAGTGTGGTGAGTGATTGTCTGGAAGACGTTCCCACTGAAGATCTTCAATAAGATCAAAGAAGTTAATACATTTTCAATATTTTATCTAAATGGAGCTGAAACTCTGGTAAAGCGAGGAACGAGCTCACTTATTTCAGACTGACTTCAAACTATTCAAACCATTCGCCACTTTGTAACATTTAGTTTTAGATAATCTCCACAATGGAGTGGATCTTAACCGGAACCTACCTGGTAGTTGGCAGATGGGAGGGCGTGGCCAGTCTCGGCTCAGGTGTCAGATGAGGTGTTCTCTGGGAGGCTTCAGGCTGCCTCTTGTTGGATCTCTTCCTGCTCCTCTCCAGCAGTTTCACAGGGGTGGTGTCCTCTGGTCGGAGATCCTGTGAGCTTTTCTGCTTGACGTGTGGAGGCCGAGGCTGAAAGCAGGAAAATAAAATGATGCACAAAGAACTGTATTGTGTATTTGTACTGAAACGTACTAATCCACATATAATTAAGCTTGAAAGCTTACCCTGGCTTTTTCCCCTTTCTTCACAGCTTTGATTTGTGTGGGCTCAAGTTGCTGAGTCTGTGATGAAGACACACAGGAACAGGTATTAAGCTAATGAACTGGTATCATGCATTTCAGGTAGGCAGCCCCTCACAGCATTACTAAAATTGACAGAATTAAACACTATCACCTTCGCCCTGGGCTTGGCTATGGGCCTCTGTGATGCTTCGTCCTCCTCTCTTCTCTCCGCCCTTTCAGCACTTTCCATTGCCCTGCCCAACCTCTCCACTCCTCTTCCCTGCCTGCCAAGCAAGGCATCAGCTGGTGGCTGGAAGGGGTACTTCCACTTTATCGTGACTCTGACCATTCCCCGAGGTCCACCGGCTGAATCCCTCAGAACATAATCGCCTGGCAGGACAGAGACAAACATTTCCAAAAGGCTCAGGGACAGTTTGTGTCTCTGTTTTTTGATGTAATATTGTTCAGCTCAGTTTGTCCTTTAGCCTTAAACAGATCTTATATTCAAGCAATTATACAGAGGAAGAGAGTATTTCTGTAAAAATCATTAAAAAAAAAAACACTTTATGAAAATTAGCTTCTTGTAATTAGAGCTGCAGATGATGCTGTCCCTCACCTCTGATCTCCCTGCCTGTTGCCAGTGCTCGCAGTGGGATGGGGGTCTTGGCCAGGTAGGCTGATGGTACCTGGTCATCACTGTCATCAAACACATACACCCACAGACTGCTGGACCTGTGCAATAGTGAAGTTGAATGTTGTTAGTATTATTTGAAGCATCAACTCACAAGTGAGAACTTGACAAGATCACATCCCAGAGTTAAACTGGTGAGCTAGCACACCTGAGGTAGTGCAACACATCAGTTGTTACTGCCAGTGGGTAGCTGGTGGCATCGTTGAACACCGGATCAGTGGAGCACTGCACCGTTTGAGAGACGTGAGGCGGGAGGTCGTAGAACCTGTACGTCAGGTAGGCATCAGGGAGGAGTCCTGGCCATCGAGCGTTCAGCCCCACGCAGCGCTCCAACAGTACCACCAACTCATTGGGGATCCCTCCACCATAGTCGTGTAACTCCTGCCACAAAAATAATAATGTGGTAAGTTTACCCAAATAATAAAAAATACACAACTGAATACAGCCGATTGTGACCATGATCAATCACAATACATTAGTCACTCAATAAAGTGGGACAGGTTAAAAAATGCACAAATCAAAAGGTACATGATGTACTGAGGCTGAGGCAAGTTACAGAAGCATAGGTGAGTTTTATCTATTTATTTTACAGACAGGTTTATCAGTGGCAATAAGAAATCATTAAAATGTGCTCAGTACAGTATGATTTGATTTTATCATGATGTGTTTGTCCACAAGTCACATCCATCCATCATCTACACACGCTTCTCCCACTGGGTCACATTGGGGCTGGACTCTATCCCAGCACCAGTCCATCACAGGACCAACACACAAAGACAGAAAACCACTGTACTAACCACTGTCACCCCATAAGTCACATCAACTCATCACATTTTGTCTGTGGCATATATAACATTAAATTAAATTACTCTTCATCATGTTCTAAAAAGTTTTCATTGAAACTAATTATTCAGTCCAAAGCTATTTTAGTGAACTCTGTGGATTGCTCAGAATAACCTCTCATCATTTCTAGAAAGGCACAAACCGGAGGAAAACAAAAAACAATCTATTTGGATTACAACTGAGAGTTAGTAATTAAAATAGTGATTTTGATCAAGATACCCTGTAATTATAGGGATAATCCTAAATCCATAAAGACAGACAGACAAGGCATTCATCTCCACCTACTACATGTGCCTTTAACAACATTTGGATTTTGTTGTTGTTGGTCTATATTGTTTTTAGATGTGTAGGTTTAGTACCTTGATTAATTATTGTTAGATTTATCTTTTTTATTCTGACATATTTATTTTATCTTGCCATTACACAGCACTGACTTTGTGAGGTACTTTATTGTGCTGCTTCCTGCCTGCCTCAGTGCTTGGTTCAGTGTAATATCTGCCTTTATTTGAACAGTGAAGTTTTTTGGTCTTTTATATATTTTCTGAGGTTTTGATCGATAAGTTGAGAGGCTAAATAGTGTTAATTAACTATGTGGACAGACTACTTCAGCATAATTTGATCAGCATTAAACCAGAGGCAGGAAACAGCCTTTTCTGTCACTGGCTGAAAAGACCCCCTCGGTCCTTGTCTGTGCTTTACCTCAGGACTACTATCTTGCCAGCTGAGAGAGATCTGGACAGGAGTCCTCTGTGTCACTGTCCTGTCAACTCCACTCTCAGCCACAGTGTCCACAGGCTCTGCAGCAGGGAACAGTCGCACCCAGAAATCCACAACACCGACTACTTCCCCCTCGTGTCCTTAGAATGAGAAGAAGAGAGAGACAGAAACATTAGATTAAGATGAAGCATCACACCCACTGTATTTCTGTGTGCAACATTGCTCACCTGAGATATTGGCACACCCGCTGATACGCTCTCCTCTCCGCTCCATGGCGCCCATGAGAGACATCTGTCCGCTTCCATGGTTCATAAACCTGACTCCTCCTAACGCCTGGTGGAGCTCCACTCTGACCCTCGACCCCTGACCTCCCAGCCTGCCCAGATCTCGGGCTGTCAGAGCGTAGCGGGACGTAAAGCCATAGTTGGGTTGGCTTCCTGACACCAGAGGAGTAGAGTGCACCTCGAAGTCCAGCAGGCTGTAGGTGCAGAAGGTCACGATGTCTTCACCTCTGTCTGCTCCTGGGTTGATGCTGCTCATAACACGGAGTCCTGATGGGGTGAACGTGGCGGCCTGGAGGTGCAAAAACAACCTATCAGCTTCCTGGGAAAACCGCTTGGACTGAAAACATCGGCTCAGGTACAACATCTGGGGTTTTACCTTGAGGTGGATCTCCAACAGCGACTCCCCAGCCTTCAGCTGAGCGAAAGACATGTCATCCTCAATGGGCTGTACCACCTCTTGATCTCCAGCTGGCCAGGTGTACTGTATCGGTATGGTCCGTTTGTAGTTTCTGGGGCTGTATGCCAACTCTTTTAACTGGGCTTTGGAGGCAGATGAGAAAATTCATGAGAACATTTCTGATGTGAGTCACATTTCCAGGCACTGTTCTTGCATTTCTGACTTTTCTGACTCTGCTGCTATGACAAAAACGTGAGGTGTTGTTCATACCTTGTAAAGTGTTGATCTGCAGAGCTCTTTTTGATAAAAGTTTGTCTTTTTCTGCGATTCTCCTCCTGCTTTCCTCCCTCTCCATCTCGACCTTATGGCCCGTTGTATTTAATTCTTCCTTCAGGGTGAAGAAGATTTTGGAAACATTTTTAATTAAAATGTCGAGAGGAGTAACAGAGAACGGGTTGCAATTGCAATAGGTATGAGTGCAGATTTTAATTTAGTCTTGCATTTCAATATTTGTATGTACCTGCAGGTCTTTAGTGATTCGATGCTCCAGCAGTAGAAGTTTTCGGGTTTTCTGTAACTCAAGCACAGTCTCAGCATGAGATGCCTGGATGTTCACCAGCTCACGGGTTGAATCCTCCATCTTCCCCTCAACCCTGAGGAACTGCAGACCCTCCCTGCTCTCCTGCTGCATCCTGAAGGCCTGTAGGTGGAGAGGCACTGTGACACAAGGTTTAAGAGCAATTTATTTAGTTTGTTTGGCAAAATTAGCACATGAGAGTACAAACCTTGATCTGCAGAAGAGTCTCACTGAGCTCCTCAACACTCATGTCGAACTCCTGGAAGAGAGGAAAGAGAGAGCATGAAAACTGGGATAACAGAGGAAGAGTGAGACATAGCTGTTCAGCAGTTTATTATCCACTTGTTGAGTTCACCTTAGTGACAGAGTCCAGTTTGTCCTGCAGAGCAGAGACCTGCTCTTTGTACTGGGAAACCTCCTGTTCCAGATGCTCCTGTTTGTCAGTCCTCAACACAGAAAACTCTGAACGTAACAACAAATGGCACATACAGGTACATTAACGGGACAGCAAACTAAAGCTCCATTTCATTTTGTTATGTTAAAGCTGTTTTGGCTGCTCTAATTTATTTTTGTGGAAAATCTGATTTAAATTAAATTCATCTTCAGTTTCTGTATCATCAAATCAAAGCAAATGCAACCCACAGAGACTCCTCACCTCTTTCTTGCTCCCTCTGCTCCTCCAGTATCTCGTTCTCTCGTCTCAGTTTCTCCTTCTCCAGCTCCAGCCTGCCTCTCTCCTCCCGCTCTGCTTGGAGCATATCCTCCAGTCTCTGAACATCCATCCTGCAGATGTTTTCCATCGCCTTCTCCATTTTCTGGTCCACTTCTTTAAGTTTTTCCACTTGTCCATCACGGTCACTTTCTGTAAATAACGTTCTAAGAGACAGAACACAGGAAACTATATGTGATGTGTTGTGGTTTATATTGCTCTCATGAAATTACTGATTGATTTCATGTTTTCATTTAAGATGTTGACTAGAATTTACAACCATTAGATCAAACCAAACCATTCCAGAGGGCTCAACTGCTCTTGTTAAAGCGCCCTGGTACATCTTAGAGACATTTTCCTGGGATTGGAAGAACATTACTTTTACCTCTTGAGCAAAGTGTCATAGTTTTCTTTAATCACATCCCTCTCTCCCTCCAGGTCTGATATCCTCTCCTGGAGCTGAAAGTGGAAAAATTCATCTTTTAAAAACCAGTGTCTCACATTGTTTACAGACTTTTATAATTAAACATCTGCCTCTTTTGTCTGAGGATCTGAGGTCTTCTCTTTGAGTCAGGATTTATAAATGCTGCCACAGATATGGTACCTTGTCCAGGGTCTGCACAGACAGGGTAGTGGTGGTAAGTTGTCCCTCCAGGTCCACAGCTCTCTGTCTTTCCTGCTTTAATTGTTCATTCAACTCCTCCACTTTCTCCAGTAGGGCTCCCTGGCTTTCTCTCAGTGACCTCTGACTCTGATGTAAACACACAACACAGTCAGTTACTGTGAGCTGCAAGTCAAAACATTTTCTGTATTCAACCTCTGTATGTGCCAAATGTTTTACCTCTTCTAGCTTATTCTCATATGCCTGGGAAGAAAGAAAGTAAAAGAGATAGTTGGTGCTAAGAAGTTACTGTAATTTAATGATTTACAGACTAAATGTCAGACACACAAAGCAGCTAACCTCTTGCAGGTCGGTGAACTTCTCCTGGGTGACTCTCAGGGCAGCGCTCTTGTCTGTAAGCTGCTTTTGTAGACGAATTAGATCCACATTTTCTCTGATAGTTATTCTGACAGAGATAAAAGATTTTAATTATTAATTCATTTTGATAAACTTGAGGAGAGCGGAGTTAAAAAAGTTTGAGTTAAAAACTTGAAATGGCACAAAGTGAGATCAGTACTCTATAAAGAACGAAGTGCTCAAACCGTTGCTGATCACAATGTCAGGAAAAAGCAACAGATCACTACCAGCCCCCCACCAGCTGCAGTTGTAGCTTTAATGCAAGCGTTAGTAACATCTGTTGTAAGCACCTGTGTCTGTCGGCCTGCTGCCTCCTCATCTCTCTAATAGTTCCTTCGATCTCTCTCTCTTTCTCTCTCAGTGTGTCTCTGAGGGCCTGTGCAGTCAGCTCCAGCTCTGCCACCCTCACCTGCTCTGTTACACTGGACCTGCTGGATGGGAGAGAGGAGGTGGGGGATGAGACCGAAGATGAGAGACCTAAAGAGAGAGTAACTGGTTGTGTAGTTTCCTGTGATCCACTGGTGACCTGTCCAGGGTGTCTGCTCTTCATCACCCTCTGAAGGAAAAGTGGATGAAGCTAATGGATGGTTTGGTCTAGACACTTACAACCTCTCCATCTCTGCCCTGGTGTCTTCCAGCGTGGGGCCATATCGGGGCGGAGCAGTTTGAGCTGCCCTCCTGACTCCGCCCTCCCCGTCCAGATTTTTACCTGAAACCAAGGAGAGGAAGAGAGGAAAGGTCAGAGATTTCAGAAATGCAACCTGCAGCCACTCTCCATTCACGCAGCACATTTTTATGCACATCTTACACAGCTACACACGCACCTTTGCTGAACCTGTACGGCGTTCGTGTCCCAAGGTCCATTATATGCTGCTTGGCCAGACTGAGCTTGTTCTGTAACACTCCTTTCTGACTCTCCAGCATCGCCACTCGGGCTTCCAGTTCCTGTATGGTGTCCTCCATGTCCCTCTCCTTCACACCACTGGACCCAGGGCGGGCCTGGCGAAGACGCATCAGCCTCGTGGACATCCTGGGGTAAAGCGGGTGGGTTATATTGGCCACAGCAGGTTTTGGGGGGACTGTCTTCACCAGGGGGTGTCAAACTTGTGCCATGGACCAAGACCCTGCAGGTTTTCTTTCCAGCCGGTCACTAAAACAGGTGATTTTAATCACCAACACCTCCTTCAATTTGAGGGAAATGAGCTCATCAGTGAGATCAGCTGCTGGAGAGGTGGTTGGAAAGAAAACCTGCAGGGTCTCGGTCCTGCATGGGATGAGTTTGACACCCCTTCAAAGCAGCACAAAATGTAATCTGTTTAAATTACATACAGGGGTTCAAACAGTGTGCCTCTAAAAAAGACTACAGCACAGTGTACAAGGTCTACTAGGCCCAGATGTGTGGTGTTAGGGTCAGTGGGTGTGTGTTACCTGCGTAACCTCTGCTCCTGTGTGCGGGTGTGTTGTCTTAGCACACTGTTCTCCTCTTGTAGCCGGAGACACAAGTCCTCCAGGTGCTCCCTGGGAAACCGAAACAGGCGCTGAGGATCTGCAGAGAGACATCCAGAGAGGGAGACTCCGATAAGAAAAATACATTGAAAAAGCACTAATGTTGTATTATAATAATATATGTAATACGTAATAATATATTTTAAAGTATAAAGATGTAAGTTGATGTCAAAGTCTGAGTTTTTTTTTAAAAAAGTTATTCTACCTTTTGTCTTCATGACATGATGCTTCTTCCATGGCTTGACGTCACGTAGAGTATCTGGTTGTGTTGCAAAAATATTGTTTGAATTATTTGCTTCTACTCTTGACTTCCACTCTGACAATTTTTTTTAATCCAAATTAAAGCGTAATTTAACCGTAATGCTAATTTTTAAGGAAAACAGAAGAGTTTTTTTATGAGAATTGTGACATTATTTACATGTCTCTCAGCTGCATCATCTGTGCTGACTGACAATATTACTGACTGATGTTTTCAGTGTCCAAAGGAAATCTGTGTCGTGGGTTAATAGGAGCATCAAAATAAGTGCACAGCAGATGAAAACATAATTGGTCTCCTAAGATTCCTCCAAAATAAACTTGGTTATCACACCATTTGAGTACATAGCTTTTAATGTTTAAAATTAAAACAAGATTTTCTTTTACAAAAGGCAGACGAGGGGCAAAACTAAGGTGTAGTAAGTAACAAAAGTCAGAACCACGACTTTAACTTAAGTTATTTAAGCAAATGCTTTTAAACAATACACAATTTCACATGTCAGTACACACAGACCTGGGACAGTTGGCATCAGTCCCCCTCTCATCAGTCCTACATCCCGGACTGGGAGATCCCCGGCTGTCTCGTCCACCACTGGTGACATCACACCTTCCTATTCAGACTCAGAGAATCAGAAAGTCCTATGAACTGTGGGTGAAATAAGATTATATGAAATATTATGTAAACAGGGATCATGTAATATTGTTCATATAAAATGTATGTACAGGCCTGTGGGATATAGGTCCTTAAAAATGATTCATTTATTGTCATTCTGGTAGCTGCTTCTATTTTTAACCACTTACATTAAAGTAGGAGAGTCAATAATGACATTTTGTGCACAACAACAAAAAATTAAAGGTCCATCTATAGTCTGAGTCATGGTAATCATCTCCTTTTGTGTGACATGTAACATCACTACTGAAAACACTAAGTCTGGAAAAGGTGAACTTTTACATCTAAACGCAACAACGTATTTGACTCACCCTTGTCTGTTGGTCATCCCCATGAGCTGTACCTCTACTAAAAATACATGTAGTGTCAGTTCCTGCATCAGCTCGGTGTCCAGTACAAGCTGTAGGCTCGCTCCATGTGTGTGTCCCCGCCCTGCTCTGGGATAATATCAGTTTTAATCCCTCTTCAGTCTTTCCTCCTTCTTCCTTTTTTTCCCCAAGCAGTTTTCAGCTTAGTCTTGAAACATATTTTTTCCTAATTATAATTCACACAAGACTTAAAAAACATTGTGAATCATTACTTATGGTGTTTGTGCACATTAATTAAGTTCCATGACAAACCCGAGTGTGCAGTATTTTGTGTTTAATGCCTCCTAACAGGACTCAATCCTGAAGTCTGTCCCCGGAGCTCCATCTGCCTGAAGGATAATCCTATTTCTGTCCTAATCTGATTAGCAAGCATCAAGGCTGTACTATGTAAGGTGCGTTCTGAAGTCAGTTTTGTGGGTAGAGCATATAATGAATGAGGGTAGGATTTACTTGAAGTGAGACGGGTCTGAGGTCTGTGCTGAATGTGTTCAATTTAAGAAAGCACGAGCAAATCGAAGAAGAGAAGAAGAGGAAGGTGTGAGTAACTATACACAATATATTTAACAGGTAATTGAAGGAAGAAGAGAATTCGGAAACAGGATACAGACAATAATAACAATAATTGACTAACTGAACCAAAATATTTCAGAAAACAATAAAATATCAGTTTCAGATGAGTAATTAGATATTTATTGAAGAATAATGAGCATGTATTGTACTGTACACACAGTTTCACTCCAATTTTTTACAGTTTAAAGTTTAATTTAGAACGTGTTGTATATTCAGTCATTATGATTAATACACTTTAATTGATATCCTATTTTGTAAATAAAAAAATAAGAATAGAAAATGCAGTTTGGTGGGATAAAAAAAACACATGACACATTTTACATTATATAGTAATATCATCTAAATCCCTGCTTCCAAATACTTCACTGACAGGGCGGATGATGAGTGGTGATTTGTTGTTGTTGCCGTCACTCATATCCGGGTTAAAAAATGGAAACATGGCCTCAGTGAAATGAAACTGTGTAAAGGAATGGATGTGCGACTTGGATTCTGCGTCATAAAACGATACCGTCCCATCCTCGTAATCCAAGAACATGCCAACAACCTGCGGCCGCTGGGAGAGACACAGCAGCTCTGCATGTCCTGCGCATGCTCGGTACTCACTGCCCTTCCTCAAACAAATCGTCCAGTATCCGTCCTCTGGGCTCAGTGTGACCATACCCTTCCTGTGGACTGACTCTCGAGCTACACCCAAGTCCCACGCTGTCTTGTCTCCCACGTCCACCTCCCAGTAGTGCCTGCCGGTGGTGAAACCCTGTGTAGCAAACAGAGCTTCAGGCCACTGTTCACGTGTCAAACACTGAGGCCAAAAGAGGAAACATTATGACAGGAACACACAAAAACCACATCTTTATTTACCCTGAGGGCGAGGACACATGGAGCTGTGTCAAAACGCTCCGGTGTATCAGCGAGGTTTTGTTCGTCCTCTCCGTCCTGGACCTGTCTCCCGTCCTCTGATAGACGCAGCCAGGGGTTGGCTGTCCTCGGGTCCAGATAAACATTAGCTGGCAGACAGACACATTATTCTTTCTCCTCCTTTCTCACAGTTGCTCGATGGTAACATGTACATCTTGCATGGCAGTTAGCAGGACATATACAGAATAATAGTTTTTGTGGTAAACCTGTAAGATTTTCTTGTTACTACATCAAATACGCAGTCATTTTGGGGAATTCTATTGAATTATTTTCCAATTTCATATGGCTACTTCTTGAAAACAACAAAAACACACACTACACTGCACTCAGAGAGCAAAAACCTCCATCCAGGCTATGGACCACAGACTATGTAAAGAAATGGATGAAGCAGCTGGGTCTTTAAAATGAGGCCCGCCTTCATCATGCCACCTTCATCGATACTATATACAGTCTATGCCAGGGCTCTCCAACCCTGGTCCTCGAGGGCCCCTATCCTGCATGTTTTAGATGTGTCCCTCTTCCAACACCTGATTCAAATGATCAGGATCATCATCAGGCTTCTGCAGAGCTTGATGACGAGCTGATCATTTGAATCAGGTGTGTTGGAAGAGGGACACTTCTAAAACATGCAGGATAGGGGCCGTCAAGGACCAGGATTAGGCACCACTGC
This sequence comes from Pseudochromis fuscus, assembly GCA_900323345.1. Classification (NCBI taxonomy): domain Eukaryota; kingdom Metazoa; phylum Chordata; class Actinopteri; family Pseudochromidae; genus Pseudochromis; species Pseudochromis fuscus. The sequence goes on along the minus strand of OOFC01044424.1, from coordinate 5,913 downwards.
TATAGACCTAATACTACTGCCCTCTAGTGGTGAAAGAGCAACACTATCTTGTTAAAACCCTCTCACTGTTACATTATTTGTAATGGGCAAAAGAGGGTTTTTCTCTAGATTTTTTTTTTGTTTTTAGAGATTATCGGATCTAACTCAAAATCTAAATTAAGCAATCAAATAATCATCAATTTGCAGGTGAAAATATCACCTAGGAAAAAAAAAGACAAAATAAGACAAAACACATTACATGACAGATGCTGAAAGACATGAGAGACAGTCAAGTTGTACCTGCATACTGCTGCATCTTGCCATGCTCTGGAAGTTAATAAAAACTTATGTCAAACAATAAAACAATCCAGATTTATGCATTTAAACTGTGATCTGTTCTGTCAAATAATGTACTGACAAACATTTTTCTAAAAGTTGACCTTGAATGGAAAACTTCTTCAATTGTGATTGGAGCTCCAGTTCAATCTTGGCCACCACTCTCCTTACAATCCCCAAACATGTGTCTGAATGGACGATGATGTCAGAGCAGGCTTTGTGAGGTGGAGGCGAAGTGAGAGCTGGAAACCTCTGATACAAAAAGACATGAGTTTAAAACATAGAAGAGATAAAATGGGAATACAGACTGAAAGGAAATTAAACATTAAACAGCTGGTTCTGTGTTTTTTCAGGCTGATGATGATTATTCACATTGGTGTCTGTATTCTCCTGACCTGCAGAAGATGGAGGTGGTCCTCAGTGTGGAGAAGCTGCTCCATCTCACTTCTTCTTCTCTGCAGCTCAGTGATTTCCAGCTCCAGCTCTGTGATGAGCCTCTCAGCCCTCTGCTCTGCAGCTTCCTGCTTCCTCTGGATCATCTCCACCAGCTCGGCCTGACTTCTCTCCATAGCGTGAAACAGAGTGGAATAAACCTCCACGCTCTCCTCGATGTCCCTCTTTGAGTTTTCCTGTGGGTATTCAATAAAGGAGAAAAGTCAGTTGATGAGGTGTTTAGTCTTTTTTTTACACTTTTCTACTCAGGCTGTTCGAACTGTTGTTGTAATTCCTTTGGTTGTTCTCAGGAAACAATGTAAGTGCAACTCACTTTGCTGAGCTCCACAGAGTGTTTGATCTCCTCCACCTTCTGCAGCCGATCTTGGATCATCTGCTGAACATCAGCACCGACTCTTTTCATCTGAGCCTGAACATCCAAACAGGAATTCAGGATTAAAACACATGAAAGGCATCAATGCTTCCAAAGCATGTAATGTGATGATGAGGAGCTCAGGGCTTCACCTTCTTCTCCTGGCTTTCTCGTTCCACTGGGACGGTGTCGTGACAGCGATGGTCGGTCTCGGTGCACAGAACACAAACGCTCCTCTGGTCACTTCTGCAGAACAGCTCCAGGAGCCTCTGGTGCCTCTTGCACATCCTGTTCTCCAGCATCGCCACAGGCTCAATCAGCTTGTGAATCTTCAGCGTGGCAACTCTGAGGTGAGGCTCCAGGTGACTCTCACAGTACGAGGTCAGGCACACGAGGCAGGACTTCAGAGCCTTAATTTTCTTTCCCTCGCACACATCACAATATATGACTCTTTGTGATGGTGACATCACACCGTTCTGCCTTCTCGCTCGGATCTGCTCTGACATTTCCCTGGCAAAGGAGTTTTCACAAAGCTCCGGGCGGCCCTCAAAGACCGTCTGACATTTGGGACAGCTGAGAGTGAGACTGTCATCCCAGTGTGACGTGATGCAGGTGAAGCAGAAGCTGTGACCACAGGGGATGGAGACGGGCTCTGAGAAAACATCCTGACAGATACAACACTGAAACTGCACCTCTGACAGAAGAACGCTGGGGGAAGCCATGACCTCAGAACTGCAGGAAAACATCAGTGTTAACTGACTTTGAAAAACACTTTAACCATTCACAAGAGTCAGAGAGGAAGTTTGAGAAATTTTGTAATACGTAGAGTACAGGCAGAGTTTTGTACCACAGACACTTCTATTGAAGCCAACAACAGTAAATCTGAACGTCCTTATCTTTAGTTTGAAACAATTTAGAGCTGCCCACTGGACAAAGTCCAGCTGCATGTTCACATGCTTCAACCACTCGCTCGTACGACTTGAAACATGTACTGAGACCACCTACTAGAACAACTATCCCACCCAATGTAATACACTATCCTGTTAATGTTTCATTTTACCACAATCCCAAAACACACTCCACTGCCCATCAGGGAGTAAAAACTAATGGCTTCCAATATCACTCCCCTCTACACTGCCTCACAATACAAAGCAGAAACTTTTAAAAATCACTGCATTTGTTTAATCCAATGCTTAAACATATCCAGATATTTATTTGGTCTTACCTTTTTCCTGAATGTGAAAGTTGACCTCTGAGGAAGCAAAGACAAATACTAGCGCTGCAGTTGTGAAGCCAAAGTCCTCCCAGTTTAGCTGATACCACTCCCACTGGGACTCCCTTTTTTCCCCTCTAGAGCTTTTGTGTGTTGTTCCCGAGTGGGAGGAGTAAAGTACGGATCAGGTGCACTACTCAATTTGTATTATGCACTAATCCTTTGTACTGTATTATGTGCATGTATTGCATTTGTATTTGACTGAGGGAAGAAAAGAAAAGAAAAGAAAAGAAAGGACTTCACCAATGTGGGATACTTTATTTCAAACTGACAAAAATGCACAATATTAAAGCACAATAAAATTTTAACACTGACAAAACTTCTCACAGCTCTAACCAGTTTCTTAGTGAGGATATTTTTGACTCTGACAGAAAACAGTTGATTTAGGAACGATGAATGCCACTGTTAAAGTTACAAAAGAGTCTATTTGTCCTGTTACCAGCTGTCCCTTTGAGGAAGTGAAAGTGCAAGTAAAAAAAAAAGGTTTCTCCATTTCCTCCATTTCATTTGGCCGTTTTAGCAACAGATGCAATCTTCAGGGAGAACTGAGATAATCGCAATTGTCTCAAGAACTACATAAAAAAACCACATACACAGAAAAAAGTTGAAATTAGTACTGACAGAAAAAACAACAACATGCAAATTAAACGTGAATATGAACAAATCCTGATATTAACAGAAGTGAGTCTCACCTCTTCCAAGAGTTTGTGTAAGTCTGCCTCTGTGAGGGGAACAGTCGACCTCAATCCTACTTTCAGTGCAACTACATGATCTGTCAACACAAACACAGTGTGTCACATAAAATATACAATTACTGTACCTCATACTGTCCAATGTGCAGTACAATGTGCATAACTACAGTTTATTTGATCTCATCTTGATACTTCTGTGCAGAGACACTACTGTTTTTTTTTTAAGAGTCCCTCTTATCTTGAGCACAAGCGTCTTTTGTTTATCTTAACTGCACCTAATTTCATTGCAGTTCTTAGGTATCATGACCTAATTGTATTATAACTGATGCATCACCACTGCATGCTGTCGACCTGTCCTGTCTCTCCTGTAGTCTGTCTGTGTCTTCTCTTTATTAATCCTGTCTCTGTCTCTGATCAATGGACTTCTAGCTGCCTGGTCCATCCACTGTCCTGACTGGATGTCTCTGCCTGTATTATTATTACTTTTATTGTGGTTCAAATGTATATGATTATTTCCTTATTTATTCAAAAGGAGCACACCAAGGCATTTAGTTTCAGTTTGAACAAGAAATGCTTCCTTTTACTGAGCCCCTAAACTAAAGAGACATGAAGAAAAAATAATAATTCATTATCTGGTGCACATGAGACAGCATTTCTGGTATACAGAGGAGTATGCATAATTTGTTCAAGTCTTCAGTTCATGAATTAGCTTGAAAATGACTGAACACTGCCATTAATTTTTTATTTATTTTTTGCTTTGCTTGCTTTGTTCTTATTTTGTTTTATTTCATTTTATTTTATTTTTTTCTCTCACATGTAAAGCCCTTTGTGCTGCGTCTCTGCATGAAAAGTGCTTTATAAATAAAATTGAATTGAATTGAATCGAATCGAATCCACAGTCGTTATGCTACTTTAAGGTGGACCGGGAAATTCACCCTCTTCTGTCTACTGGAAATGCTATAGGGTACGCACGAGATACCGACACTTTATTTTTTTCTCCATCATTTTTTTTTTCTTCATGTCCCTTCAGGGGTCCGTAGCCTTTTAATACATAATTAAATTAATTAATTAATTCAAGAAATTGAAGAAGACAACATTAGAACTGGGATTTGGATATGAATTAAAGACTAGGTTCATGAAAGCTCATATATACACAAAATTTATGTATACTTACGAGGCCCTTTTGTTGTCCAATGAAGAGTCAGAAGTTTTTGCAAGATGGTGTTTGTTCACATGGAAAAAAAACAAAAAACCATTAAGATGAAGTCATAATTTGTTTGTAAGTTATAACACATTGTTGAACATGATAAGTTAAATTACAGCTTTAAAACTGGAAACTCAATAGTATCTATCTCTTCACGAACCAGACAAACAAGGAACCAGGATATAAAACATCAAACTCGGTGCAAAGTAAATGAATGAGGAAGGAGGAAAAAAAAAAACATTGATGCTTGTAATAAGTACAATTTACTGTACAGTAGCTTCCCACATTGCAAACTGAGAATGAATCCACTTTTATCTACATCTTTGACAAAACATAACATAAAACTACTTTGGTAAAACACTATTAAACTATTTAATTCATGATCTAGTGTACTGCTGTGTGTAACATTAACATTAGTACAAATGTAATGACTATTAATAATATCCAAGTGAGACATCTTACCAGTAGCTACAGTAATGGTAGCTCCACTGCTTCTGACGTTCTCAAACACAGAGAACAGAGTGAATGTGTATTTAGTTCCAGCAGTGAGAGATGACACTGTGTGAGTTACAGCTGCTGCACTGATGTTTGTCGTTGTGCCATTAAACTGGAGAAAATAACTCAAACTCCTGTTCAAAGGATTCCACTGCAGAGTGATGCTGGTCTCATTTTGTCCTGCTGATGTGAAGTTAACCGGGTTTGGAGGAGCTGAGACAGATGAAGACAAGTGAAAGCAATTAAATATAAATAACACAGTTTCATTAAATGTGAAATTGACTGAGGAACAAAAGAGTTTGATATTCTGCTCGTCCTTGATTGAATTTGATCTGATCTGAAGCCTTTTGTGTTTGAAAGAGCTGAGACAGAAAAAAAGCAATGGAGAGACTGTACACAAACAATGAGTAGTTTCAAGTTGGATAATGAAGGTGAACAAACACTGCTGTCTATTTGAAGATCTGCTTCATATACCTACTGCTCCTACTGATGGACTATCACTGCTATTCATTGTAAAGCTACTGTTCCATTACAATTTGACAATGATTTATTCTTCCTATCCTCCATATGTTTAGGAGTCAAGGTCACCACATTACATATGACTTCATCAATCATTAGTTGTTTATCCTGTAGGATCTTTCTAGTAAAAAGTAAGTGCTCACACATGTATTTCAAATCTTGTAAATGAGCATTTTCCCTTAAAAAAACACTGTTGTAATTGGTTTAATAAACATTAATGAAGAGACGTATCTTACCAGTGACAGCTGTAAGTTGAACTCCACTGCTTTGTGCATACACAAACACAGAGAACACAGTGAATGTGTATTTAGATCCAGCAGTGAGAGATGACACTGTGTGAGTTACTGGTCCAGCTCCATCTGCTGCACTGATGTTTGTCTCTGTACCATTAAACTGGACAATGTAACTGGTACTGTTGTTCACTTTATCCCACTGCAGAGTGATGCTGGTCTCATCTTGTCCTGCTGATATCAAGTTGTCTGTGTTTGGAGGAGCTGAGACAGAAAAGAGGAATAAAATGAAACAATACAAATAAAACTTTCCAGGAAAAACATTCATGCTTCATCTTGATAATAAACTGCTCAATTACGTGTCCCACTGTAAAAAAACA
>OOFC01044422.1:0-12017 GCA_900323345.1 Pseudochromis fuscus | reverse complement strand
ATAGACAAGACCAAACCAGACAAATAAACTGAAAGTACTAAACAAGAAACAAGACTGATTCTGATTCTGATTCAATGCTTTATTTTGAACATGTGTTTAAAAAAAAAAAAAAAAAAACAAACAAAAAAAAAAAAAAAAAAAAAAAAAAGTAGGAGGCTATAGAGAACAAGGGGTGAGTTTGATCTGCATTGATCGCAGCAGTAACAAACACTTAAGCCCATCAAGAGCTGACAGAGAAACATGCCTTCATGGCACGTCTAATAAAAGCTTGCACCTGTGAGGTCTCTTAATCTCTCACCCCTCCCCAGTGTCTCTCCCCAATAGATGCACACACATACGCACAAACACACGCACAAACGCTCAGAATCCTGTTTATCTAATACTACAATCAGGGTCTTGCTCAGGATGATGCGTGCGGCCGCTCACACTATAAATCAACATCAATCTGGAATTTACGAGACAGCACAACACAGAGAAGCAACACTGTCATATTGTGGAAGCAGTTGGACGATAATGTTCTTTTCTCTATTAACTCTGGGGTCATGGGGACTGAGGGCATTATGGTGCGTGTGGGCTTATGTATGAGTCAGGGCAAAATTTAAATGTAGGAAAATTGACAGAAATATGCAGGAGCCCTTAGAGTTAAGTTTGATATGAATGAAATAGAAGAAATTGTCGGCAGTCATTCCTTTTAAGTCAAAGTTATGAATTGGCAGCTTGGCAGGTGTGTCCATGAAGTTCTAAGAAGGCTCTATGGATCGTATATCAGACTTTTATTTCGAATACACATACCAGTGAAATTGAAAGAGCTGCATTTTTAGAGCTGTCAGTGAAAGAGACTGACTTCACCAGCTATAATGACAACTGTAGCCGTTATATTTACTCAGCTGCAGTTACTCAACTTTAATTCTATGAGGTGCCGAAACAACAAAAGAAGAATCTTGGCTGATGTCTCTCTGCATGCTGGTGTCTGTACTTTTACGGTTGATATTTTTGTGGAAAATGAAGCACCACTCGGTGTCGTTTTTGATGTTTGAAAAAGCGTATAGTCTGCTATAAGTTTTAGTCGTTCCTATAAAGAAAAACCCAACAGAACATAAACAATCTAGCCCTTTCATGCATGAATCATGAAAGCCTGTGTCAAGGATTTTTTTTTTCCTTTTGTGTTTTTACTCTTCTTAGGGCATGAAAACAACAAATGTTCACCTTTTTTTTCAAAGATGTGATTTTGAGATGAGAAATTACAAACACGTCCAGTTCAGGGGATTTCATGTGTTAATTTACTAGTTATATGAAATTAACTTTTTAAAACTAAAAGAAGAGTATTGTTACTGAGATGTTCCTGCATATCCCCACATATTTATATATTTACCTGTAGGGTTCTTCTGTCATAGAAGGAGTGACAGGATGTTCCAGCAGTGGTCGACAAGTGTGACTTCCTGTCAGCTTTTTCTGATTCAGAGGAAGTTTACTAGTAGTTACAACAACTAATCACTGAATAGATCTCAGTGGAGGGGCCAGCAGAGAGCAACCCCTGATATCCACCTCAGAAACATTTAGGAGAAAGTGGCTTTTAAACAGCTGTCCATGTAGTGACCACTGTTCACTAGAGGGTTATAGGTAACAGCCCCATGTGAGGTGGCTCAGCAGTTGTAAGTAAGTGTTGTCAGAGTGATTATAAAACACTGTCAGATATGACTTAGCAACTGTTGTTCAATGAAATTTTCACGTAACTAGACAATGCTACAATGTAACTTTTGAATATCATGATTATACTTAAATGTTACTGAATAGTTCTTCTAATTATACATTATTATTATTATTATTGTTGTTGTTCTTGTTGTTGTTGTAGTGTTGCTTTTGTAATATACTTATAAAAGTGAGATCAATTGGTAAAAAAAATAATGTTAAAAAATCCCCCAAATCAATCAACCCTGGCATAAATAGTACATATAATTAAAAATTACAAAATAAAAATAAATAAATAAAAAATGTATGTCTGTGTACAGTATTAGGTGGAATCTGACTGGAACATTTAATTTGAATATATTTTGGAGTCAACTTCAAATAAAACTGTTGACACTGAAAAGTTTAATGACTTCAGTAACAGAGGAGGAGTTTTACCACAGAGACGGGCGTCCATATGGCAACAGAGAAATAATTTTAGATTGTAGACTCTTTGGTTCTTATCTACTGTGCAGCTTCGTCTCGATCTCCCCCGGTGATCTAAAGCTGCTGTGCGATGCTGCGAATCGTATAACTGAACATAAAGGTTAATTGTAGCACTGAATGCAGACGTGATGTGTTAGTTAATGTTTCTACTGTTTAATTAACTATTTCTGCTCAGAGTGTGAGTTTTGGTTTCAGTCTAGTCTTGCTGCTCAGGTGGTGTTAGGGAAAGGTCAGATCATTGTGAATGAAAACATGCTCTTCTCAACAAAAGCTTTTGGGCTTAATCCACAGAAATCATAAAAAAACACTTAGTGAAATAGGCACACACAGCAAAACATGAAATCAGCTCAATGGACCACTGGGGTTAGTATTCAAAAGGCTGTCCCAGTTTTCCTAAAAACAATACAACCCATTTTGATATCACATTTCATATGACATTTATTTCCCAGAGGATTTCATTTTTTGTGTGAAAGCTACATTCATCCCTTACTTGTTTTTGATGATGAGAATGAACAATATAAATATTTTAGTAAACAGACTCAGATGACAACACTGCAGGCCGGTGTCCTGTTTGAAGACTTTAGATAGATCTGGACCCCCCAGAGTCTAGATCACAGGTGTCAAACTCGTGCCATGGAGGGCCGAGACCCTGCAGGTTTTCTTTCCAACTGGCTCACCAGTGGCTGATCTCACTGATTAGCTCCTTTCCTCAAACTGAAGGAGGTGCTGATCATTAAAATCACCTGCCTTAGGAGCCGGCTGGAAAGAAAACCTGCAGGGTCTCAGCCCTCCATGGCACGAGTTTGACACCCCTGGTCTAGATCCTGATGGTGGTTGACCAAAAGGATGGAGGACTTAGAAGAGACTCTTGATTAGCATGAGGTGTAGATGGGGAGGAGGAGGAGGGTTGTGATCGAATCGGTCTGAAAGGCAGAATGATAAACAGTAATGAGTTTTAAAGAGCAGGGGAGAGGTGCTGATTGGCTCAGAGAATGAGACTCAGAAGATGATTGGACCAGTGAAGTGAAGTGGTTTGACAGTGTGGAAAACAGGAAGTGACCTCCTTATTGAACTTATGCTAAAAGCTTTATTAATAAAAAATAAAGTCATATCCATATCAGTAAATACGATCCAGGAAGACAACAATAATAATATTAACAATAGTATTTTTATTAAATTAATCTTGTTTGTTCATTTTGTTGTTATTTAATCTGTTCTTCCAAAATGTATTTTGTAGTATTTATGTATTAAAGCTCATTGAAAAAATCTAACCAAGGTCTTCTCAGATGAACCAAATCATATTCTAAATTCTACATTTTACAGTTGAGTGTATTGTTAAATGCAGAGTGTCTTTTCTATCAGCCAGTGGTTTCAATTCATTAAGGTCCATTCTAGATAACAAGGACTGTGACTGTACCGCTTTATCTGTTTCAGTTATTGTTGTGGTAATACAGTTCAAAGTTGACAGTTTTAAATATAGAACACATTAGGAGTTTTACTTTGGTTCAGCTGTTTAGTATTACATTTGAAGACTTGAAGTTGACATTTAAACTGAAGCCGGGGATTTCAAAAAGGCCACAGATGTATTAGAAGAGTCTATGGTGGCCATAGAATTGGTAATGTGATCATTAATATACTGTGCTGCAGGTTTGATGGTGTAGCAGGAGAAGGGAATAAATCCATTTAAGCACCGTCTTTCTGACATGTTATGGATAGACCGCTTGCATGCGAAACACATTTTGCTATTAACCTTTCCAAAAGTGTCAGTTTGTGAGTCAGGGAAACATGCTCTGGGTAACAATGGATTTCATGTAATATTGTTGGTTGCACGAGAGTAGATCCAGGTGCAAATGGGATTTTGTGGGTTTCAGGTACTGAGAGCCCTCAGAGATCTGCACAGAAATCATACAAGACAAGACTGACAGCTTTGAATATAAAGGAGTAAGCCTCCAAGGGGTCTTTAATTGCTCTCGGGAGGTGGAACGAAGGAATCGGTAAATTCTGGACCTGGTGTGAAGAAGGGAGTTGACATATCTGGAAGTCTGGTGGGAGAATCTCACGATTATAGATGTAGGCCAAAGGCAGGATCCGTAGTGTTTCTAATGGGGTGACGGAGAAACGTAACAATTCTGAAAATTGGACAAAGGACTCCGATGAAGGGGAGGAGACAGCATCTGACTGCTACAACTAGTACCACAGCATCAGGGAAAGGAGCTTTGACATCTCAGGGTGAGAACAGTAGAACATCTGGACACTTGTTAGTATATAGTCTGGGTTGGGTTCAGACGAGTGCTGATCGATTTGAGGGATGTGAAAAATGCCTCTGACATTCTGTGGAGAGCTCTGTAGGATGTTTATAGATTGTACCTTTAGAGGAGATAGATACAGATCATTCCTTTCATGCCTGCAAGATGGGCTTCTGGCAAGACAGGGTCATGCATGGCTGCTTGAACTGTATGTTTTCTACCTATTTACATCCATACATTTGATTTCCTTAAGTTTGTAGTTGCATCTAGCTGCATCTTGATTGATTGCAGATTGATTACATTTAAATGTATAATGTGGCAACTTCTACCAATGTAAAGTGAAGGCAAAAACAAGTTTAATAGTGCAGCTTTTAAAATGCATCTTCACCAGAAGTCACATTGCAGATGCTTACATAATATAACAAGCCAGCAGCCATAATATGTATCAGGCTTTATTTTATTTTCGAGACAATCTGTGCATGCTTAATTATTAGTGTGAAAATCTTCACAAATCCTCACAATTACCACCAATTTGCCTTTTGAACCTTTCCTCTCACTTCAGAGACCAGGTTAAAACATCTTTGAAACCTTTGTTTAACATCAGAGATTATCTGATTCACTGTGTGGGAAGCAAAAGGAAAAAAATGCCAAGAGGTAAAGCAAAGGGAACAAAACAGAGAAATGGATCTGTACAAATGAGGAAGTGATTGGTGTTGACAGTTCATTATGGTTGGTAAATGCAGTCATGTGGGGGTGGCTGGAGGAGAGACCGGAGCCCTAATTGGAGTGGATGGGAAAAATTCTCATCTCATAACAATATCACAACTATTTACAAGCTTGCACCTCCGGCAACTCAGAGGATGGGAGAATGTGTTGCTGGGGTTGAGGTCATATGACTTACTGTGACTTTAGCATTTTTCCATTTTAGCATATGCTTGTGTTTATAAGTATAGTTTATGATTTAAGAGTTTAGAAAACAGAAGAAGTGCAGTTTTCATCCATTTACATACATTATTTTTGACCCAGTAGACAAAGTGTAAAGATACTGTCATCCAAGAGAAACTTATGTCTACATTCAAGAAGCAGTAGAGGACAACTATGGCTGTGATCATTCCAGAATCTTAACCTAATTGTTACAATTGTTGCCATGACAACCTAAAGAACACAGTGTTTCCTGAAAAGATGTATTTTTGTGTTGAGTTTACGGCTCTGCATGTGTGTCCATACCTGTTTTGAACTTTTTGCATGTGAAAATTAAAATTGAAAACATCCAAGGATGCGATTACAAAAGCATCCCTTGACAACACTCCATTTAGTGTGCAGGATTTGGCTTGGAGGGTTCAGAGATTGAACACTTGATTATCTACATTGACATGCTTGTCAGCGACAGTGACTGCTAATTTTCCCTTTTTATTCACAGTCATGTCTCTTTAAATGGTAATGGACGACCATGAGTAGCAAGCAGTAGTTTGTTTTGTGTGTAACAGGTGCTGTCCCCTCTGACGTCATCAGTCCTGGCTGAGAGGAGCATCAGGGTGCTGGACGATAAAGTGAGTGTGACAGAGCTCGGGGTGCAGTTGGTATCTGGACTCTCTCTGTCCCTGCAGCTAAGCCCGGGGAGCAACAAGGCCATTGTTGCCACTGCAACAACACAAGAAGTCATTGAATCGCTCAAACAGGTAGGACTCTATCCAAATATATACTTTATAGCCATCCAAATATTATGCAGGATTTTAGAGTATTAATAATTCTTTGACCTAACATAGGAGAGGGAAAAGTGCAATCATCGCAGCATTAGCACAGTATTTTTAATTTATTATAATTATTATTGTATTTGGCTTGCAAGTTCAGAGTTGGATCAGAGTTATTGCAGAGTCTATGATATTCATTGTAATTTTTCTTTTTAAATTAATTCGCTCTTGATATAGTGAAGCTTTCCCTTTGATTTGCATCTCTAACCAGTGAACAGCTCTGTTATTCCTGTAATTATAATTTCAAATGAGCGGAGGCTAGAATCTCTTCCCCTGGAGAGAATATTTGGCTTTCTGGAGAATCGTTTCATATCCATCCTATCCAATTGTTTCAATGAACCTTTCTACTGTAATTAAGACTGACTTTTGCTTCCTTCATGTTCTCCTGTTTGATTTTCCAGCCTCTTGTTTTATTTTTGGGCCAGCACAGATTTAAAGGGGATGTGCAGATTACAGTTTTTAGGAGTCACTTCTGTGATTATTTTCACTCTGGATTATTGATATTGTGCCAACTTCTGCTTGTTTGTATGTCTTTTTTCAGGAGTCTCTCATCAGTGCTTGGCTCCAATTCAGCGATGGATCCATGACTCCTCTAGACAATTACAATCCTGCCCATTTTACCCTAGCAGCCACCTCTCTGGATGAACAGGTGGTGGTGGTGCAGAAAAGTGCAGCGTGGAAATGGCCCATCATTGTTGCTAAGGGCGAAGGTCAGGGTTTGCTTGTGCGTGTTGAAATGAGCCAATCAGAAGTGTGCCAGAAGGGCAAACGGCGTACGATCTTAGCCACTGGAATGGTAAACATACAGACAAGGTTTGGTCAATCAGAGGAGCAATACCGACAACCAGGAGATCGGCGAACACGTCCTGATCCTCCATACTATGGCGGATCCATCTCTGACATGGAAACTGGGTTAATCAACCGAGGAGCTACTACCATCAGGGGCCATGTCCCAGTGAGGCCTAACGGGGGCCGTCTATCAGCGGACAGTGGGGCAAGGGTCCCAAACGAATTCTCTGAATATCCAGACCAGGCTGAGCTGCCCCGGAGCCGCAGCACCGATGAGGACTTACTGCCGTCTCGACGAGGCCTGACAGACCTGGAGATTGGCATGTACGCCCTGCTGGGAGTCTTCTGCCTGGCCATCCTGGTTTTCCTCATTAACTGCATATCTTATGCATACAAGTACCGCAGCAAGCAGCTGTCCCTGGAAGCTCCAGAGGCGATGCCCCACGCCCACGACTGGGTTTGGCTCGGCCAAGAGGAGGGTCTATGTCTGCAGCAACAGCAGCACGATGAGCTGGGCGGTACCCTAGAGGAAGGTAGTCAACTGTTAAATGGAGGCATCCAGCGCGGTAATGCTGGTGGAGGCGGATGTAGCTCGAGTGGGAGGGATCACAGGAATGAGTCACTTAACTCACCCACCACTAAGAGGAAGAGGGTGAAGTTCACCACTTTTTCCAATGTCAAGTCCAGTAATGGATGTCCTGTGCTCAGCCCATTAGCACTAGTGCAGACCAGTGAGATTAAATGGGTATGTCCAGACATCGAGCTCGGGGACTCGAAGGATCTTAGGAACTACATGGAAAAGCTTAATGAGAATGCAATTAAGAACATTGCATAGAGGGTGCTGGGTGTTTCCATTGAACTAAAGAGAAACTCACCTGAATGCCTTCAGAATAAGGAGGAAAGGAGGGAGGAAAGGAAAGAGGAAAAGAAAAAGGGGTGAGGAAAACAGACTGATGCTGTTGCTAAACTGCACACCTCACCATAATTACAGGATAGAGGCATTCGGCCTCTAGCTCCCTGACTGTGCTCAGAAAGGGTCAAGCAACAGACTACAGGACATGATTTTCCTACGACACCACAGCATAGCTATAGAAGGGGAAATGTGAATTTGGTGTTGTTGCTTAACTTAAATGTATGTTCTTTGTCTTCTGTTGAGGTTCAGTTTCCAGTTTCCTTTTCTATGCACCATTTACATTGTTTGTTTGGGGTTTTTTTTTATCTTTTTTTAATCACCATGTTTTGATTGTTGTATTTGTTGTACTTTTTGAATTTTGTTTGACTTTTTAGAGTTGCTGTTTGCCCTGTAGCACGTCAGCAATTATAGATTCTAGGAGAGAAGAGCTAAAAGCAATTTTGTATTGTATATAAATGCAGAGTTTGATTTGGAGGTACATGTAAAGTAACATTTTGTAAAGTGCTGTTTGGTTTGGTTATATTTCTGTTAAATTATGTTTTTGTTTGGTTTTGTCTCCAGAAATCAGAACCATGCATGAAGTTATTTAAGAGGGGGCATGTGTGTCTGATCTGGTACATGAAATGAAAATGTGTAGATACTAATACCAGTACCCCTGGAGACATGTCAGCTTAGTCTTATTGAATTCATTCACTGTGGATGAGTCTGGGGTTGAATTCAGTATGTTGATATTTGTTTCAAGAATTTTGTTAGCCCCCATATTTTCCCGTTTTATTGTTGTAATTATTATTATTTTTGCAACCCCCTTGCATACAAGTTCACTTTTTATACTATTTAAATCAAACGGCCTAATGTTGCGCTCAAATCCAAACTTACACCCAACACAACAATACTTATCAATAGACAATCACATGAATAATGTGTGACTCACTGTCCTCATTAATAAGTGTTACATAAGAAATCTTTAAGTTTACAGGTTGTATGGCTTCAAGTATGTGGAGATCAGAAAAAAACTATTTCTCAAGTTTGACATTTTGGATACTAATCATGACAGTCAGTAAACAAATGATTAAAAAAAAACAACAACTGTGAAATGAAAGCCCAAATCTGACCCACTGATCCACTCTTATTGTCATATGGCAGAATTATTCAAGTTCATCCTTTTTCTACTGTATCTGTTTTAAAATTGGCTGCTGGACTAATTAAAACTGAAGGTGACTCTTCTTTGTCTTGAGCTTGTGTGATTCATTCATCTGAATGTTGTGTTCTACCCTCTGTCTGTCTGGTTTTGGCTCATCTGACTGGTTTATGCGAGTACACAGTCAGCGGCTATATCAAATATCAAAATGAAGTGCACGCTGCTGGCGACAGTCGGTGCGGCTGCCAGCTGAAGCAGGAGAGATTATTTTGCACCCATCATCCCATCGCTCTAAACCACCAGAGCATTCAGATATTTATGTATTGTCTCTACTGAGTGTCATTTTGGCTACGTGTGAGTGTTTAAGTATTTGCCTTTTAAAGACAAAATGGCCAAGTAACAGTTTTGTTTGTTTTTAAGTAAATGCTGTTAAAACATCAGTAGATACTATATTCATTTACTGAGTTGTCGTACTCTACACTGTGTGAGAACAGAACAAACTAAAAGCACAAGTATAATATACAATATGTCCTATATATATATATATATATATGATAATTGAGAACACATTTGCTATTAACAGCAAGATAAGTAGCTGTCAGTCCACTAAATCATTGTCCATTAGCACCATGGAGAAAACAAGCAGTAAGTTAACAAAACACAACTACTAAAGCATAAGAAGTAAAAAAAATGTGTATCTATTCAAAAATATTACTGTGTCCTGCATGAATACATTTAAGCATAATAAACATTCTCGCCATGTAATAATACCTGAGAGTATCATTTATGTATCATAATTTGATGTTATTAAAGGTTGCAGGGCAAGTGAGGTGGAGCCCCAAATTGCCTGTAACCCACTCAGACAATTAGTCTTTTTCCACAGGATCACAGACATGCTCCCCTTTTCTAAAAGGGCAACCTAATTAGAGATTACTTAGTTCAGTCTTATTACATGGTAATGTGGCATTTCCTATGCAAGCTGCCTTGCCCACTTACTATATCTACTCAGATATAATTTGCAACCTAATTAAAGCAAACTCAAGGACCTGTGCTTTGTAGATGTCCCTAGGTTGCCAGGAAAGTGTAGATGTAAACATTTGATTTAAAACAGAAAGCACAATGCGGGTGGTTTGGTCACATAATTGGCACAGAAATGTGCTCTGTTTTCAGTCAATAAATCATAGCAAAATAAAAGCTCTTCTGACCTTCCTCCACTTCCCCTTTCCTTCTCCAGGGCACCACCAACTATCTATTCTGTTTTCTGTCCAACCTATCTTCACTCACTCATCCATCTTCACAAGAAATCACACTTTAATGCTTGAAAACGCTCTCTGTTGCTTCTTTTACTCCTTTCCAACAATCTTAACCTCTTGCTAATACATCAGTGGATGTTCTTATCACACTGGACCACAAACAACCAACTCTGCTCTACTTTCTTTCTCCCTGCCACTGAGGCGCTCTCAGGTGATGCTGCTGCCTTTCACTACACAAACTTAGACTTGTGCCTGTGTCCTCTGCACTCGAGTGCCAAGTACTCCTCTTGCTGACACAGGAATCTCTGGGTCTGCTAAATAACTGACAGTTCCTGTCAGGCAGAATGGATCTGAAACCTTTCACCATTACCAACCATCTCCTCTGACATTTGCTGTGCCGATACATCACTAGTTATCCCATTTCACAAATTTTCTCATCGTTGCTATGCCAACAACCCTGAACATAATCTTCTTTCCTGTTCTTCTTCTTGGCCTTCTGCTCCTTTGACAAGTAAGGTGGAGGATATCACCAATTACACCACTGAAATGAACAGCTGCAAAGATGAAAATTGTTTGAGTGCAGTCTTACTGCATTTAGTTCAGGATTGATCATTGGTCAGATTTTTAATTTGACTAAATCTGTCAGTTTTTCCAAGTAATCAGTTATCAAGGATAGAAAATTGCACAAGTCTAAGACTATGTGAGAGACATGTGCTTAAAATAAGTACTAATGACAGCTTGCTAATAGATGTTGAGCAGGTATAATGTTGCCATGTTCACTTTCCAAGGTTAGCATATATTAGCAATTAACACAAATTACAGCTGAGGCTGATCAGAGCATCATTAGGTTTGCTTCTACTTTTGGTCTGATGGTGACAGTCAAGGGATCAGCAAAGATATTCCTATTTATCCAGGGGGAGGGTTTCAAGTAGTAAATTTAATAGTAATCCATCTAACAGCTGTTGAAACATTTAAAGAGGGGGTATTATGCTTTTTCCAGATATATTGTACCACTCTATACTCCAATGACTATGTTACCTTAGGTTGATCTGTAAATGCTGTAAATAAAAAAAAAAAAAAACAACCTTTATGAAATTTGCCCTCGCATCATGGCCGTTCTGAACGCCTCGATATTGGACTCTGTCTCTTTAAGAGGCTCTGAGCCTTTCAAACACTCCCCCTTCAGCACGCTGTCCACGACTTCATCACAACACTGCTTCTCCATGCCGTATTGACAACTTTTGTTTTGGAAAAAAAAGTTATTTTTTATCACGTTTGAGCGATGGCGACACAAGATGTTGTACAGCCTTACGAGTACGATCCTGTGTCCGACCCGGAAAGTGCATTTTCTTTTTAGGGCCCGAGCCCTAAGGCAAGGGCCCTATTGAAATTGTAGTGTTTCTTTTTTCTTTCTACGTACGCCACTTTAAACCTTAATTTGACCCCCTAAACATGCTCAAAAACTCACTAAATTTGGCAGGGACATCATGCCTGGTGAAAAATTTCATAAAATGGAAAAACCAAACCCCCCACTGCAAAAATGGGCTCTGTAGCGCCACCTAGGCTCACAATGGCGCCCGCTGCGGCCCACAGGAACGTCGTAGAGACACGGGACCAAAGCCGAATTGAAGTACTCATCAAGACCTACAAATCACGCGCTGGTACCCCTAGGCTAAAATCAACAGGAAGTCCACAATTTGCACGCCAATCTTAAATCGAACGCCAAAATTTCACTTTCTTTAAAAACTATCTCCT
>OOFC01044421.1:0-19795 GCA_900323345.1 Pseudochromis fuscus | reverse complement strand
AATGTGGTGTTTCACCACAGGAGGGCGCACTACTCACTCTGCACCGGCCTCAATCACTACCGTTTGTTTCAAACACGTCGACTTGTGAATAAAACAACATATATATTTTTTTTATTAACCCAACATTTTGTAGATTTTTAGGTAAGAACGGGTAAAAACTACAAATGTTTAGTTTAATCAATAAAATATTGGGTAAAAAAACAAAATACTGGTTAAAACTACAAAATGTTGAGCCAAAACGACAAACGAAAACTTCCATTTGGCTGGGTGTGCAGGCTGAGGGGGTCACATGAAAACATCAATGTTTCATTTCAGGTCATCAAAAGTCAAAAAGTCTGGATATCACTGGTCTACATAACACAGACAATTATCAGTTTAAAATATAGTAAAACTTACATTACAAATCAATGAATAAATAAAACAAGTAAATCATGAGGAAACAATATTTGTGTTTAAAGTAAAAGACTGGCAAACCAGGAGATGTAGCTGTATATGTATATTTCAATTCTGACAACACACTTAGCTCTTAGCTCACATTATTTGCAAGAGGATGTTTAAGATAAACTAAACACCAGATCCCACAGCTCATTTTCAGATTCCAGGGAAAATATAATACAGAGAAACATCATATATATCAGTTGTCAGATATATGGAGTTCCAGCAAACACAAGGTGGTTTTCCTGATTCCTTTCGAGTCCCCATCAGGGTATTGCATCTGACAAGTGTTTCCTGAGTCACTGAGTGTTTTTCTGCACAAGTGTGAAGAGAAACCAGAGCGAGGAAGAGCGATCCTCTGCATTTCCTCGTCACACAGCTGCAATTTGCGAATCCCCAGGAGGTGTCGGTCCAGCAGTGAGCAGAGACACTGAGCACTTTCACACATGAACAGTCTGATGCCACATGCAGCTCTCTGCTCATCTGTCATCAGTGGGTGTGTGGGTGTGTTTATAATCATGTGTGTCTTGTCTGAAATGGACTGATTTAATTTGTGATCTGTGTTATTCATGTTGTTGTTTTTTCCCCACTGACTTTCTGTCTGAAAAGCAATTTGAAATGTGTGATCCTAACACATAACCTAAAGGGCCTGTTAGTCACTTATAATTATACTGGAAAAAAATCAGCAAAGCAATTACTTGTCAGCATAATCGCAGTGCAAGACTTTCAAGGTATGGCTGTCTTCAAGAGGCAGCATCATATCACAGTGTTTAGCCTCTGTGTGGCGTGGACGTGTGTTATAGTCAGTACTGGTATTTTGTTGGCTTGGGCCCCTAAAGTCCTGCAAAAGGTTTTTTGTTTGTTTTTGTTTTTTCTTGTGCTCACAAGTTATGGACCTAACCAATATAACACAATGAACATTGCTGGGATATAAATCCACTTGAGAAATGAACAACCTAGCTTGTGTGCACAGGATCCTTATCTTAATCTCTCTAATACGTGCACATACAGGCATGATATGTCTGTAGTTTGAAGACCACGGGTGTAAGTAACATTTAAAACTTTAGAAATTGTTGATTTCTTAAGTGGATTTATGTCACAGCAATGTTAACTGTGGTATTACTCCATTGCTAAAATCATTTAATACAAGATCCATATATCCAACACAAGATTTAAAAAAAAAAAACAAAAAAAAAAAAAACAAACTTTTTGCAGGACTTTAGGGGTCCATAATTCCCCTCTATATCTCTCCAGGTTGTTTTTTAATAGTATTAGTAGCAGCCTGGTAAATGGAACAATTTGTGATGCAGCAGCAGCAGTAATGTTTTAGACCGCTGTAACTTTAGGCTGAAAATCCCTTTAAATTGAAGAAACAGCCCTTTAAAAAAAAAAAAAAATCCCCAAAACTTTATCTGCTGTGTAGCAGAGGTGGTGTTCCCTTCACTTTTCTTCTTGTACCGAATATTGCTTACAACAACAAAATGAACCTTTATCATTCTAATCCCCAGTAATGAATTTTGAACTGTTTGAACCAACGTGGATGTGGTACAATTCCTTCTATTGAAAGGCACAATAACTGCAGATAGCCATCTCTCATGCTCCGCAAACTATACATCAACAATCTGGACGCTATTAAACCCAAGTGAAAAGGATGGGATGGTGTTTATTGTTATCTGTTTTGAAAAGCCCTTATAAAGGGGGCTTAAGACAGATTGTGGAAATCCATTAATTCTCTGAAAAAAGGTGTATTGCCTTGTATGAAATCACAGGATTTGTTGGAGGGGGGGGGTGAATTTAACCTGTAATAGCTTTACCTCAGCTGTGCACATTGTCGGAGAAGTCAGACTGAAAAGACTGCATAGCACAGATAAGACACATGATGCATGAGTGTGAATACAAACCACATGCACGGCTCCTTTTTTCTGAATTTGCTCCCTCCGTGAGTGTTTATCTGTATTGAGTAGAACATACAAATCAATCAGTGTCACCACTCGTCACTAAGGCTGCAAAGATGAGTCCTCTGTAACTCCCTGATCACTGCCTGTAATTTAGAGCCATTGTTGTCGTCAGTGTTTCATCAATTTATGTAATTTACCAGACAAATGTGCTAATTTCCAAAAGCCCATTTGTTGATAAAGCTAAAAAGAAAAGTGACATTATGAAATAAATGTAACAACTAATCCTCAAATTCAGCATACACAAGTCTCCGGCCACACCAAAAACGTTCATCTTTAAATCCAGGTTTCTAATACCAAGCAATCCCCTTTTCTCTAAAACCTTAACAATAAGGATCTTAGGAGCTCTCCACTTCTCATTTTATGCAGCGAAATCTGATTTCTTTTGGAGAAAGGAATGAGGCAAGATTAACTGAATCTGCCGTCCTCCCTAACCTCTTCACAAAACTGCCCAGATTAGCTAGGAATTAAATTTCAACCGTTTTATGTGTCTGGTCCATAGGGGGGATTATAGTTTTACTTTTTTTTTTCCTTCCAAATTCACTATAAGGGCCTGACACGGTGTTGTAGAGAGAGGAGAAGGAGAGGAGCAACTGAGGCTGATCTATCAAAAAGTGTCTCACAATATCCTCTGATCATTTGTGCTTCAGTGGGATTTTCTTTGGAGATGGACGGGCTGGTCAGGATGGAGAGACAGAAGTTTCCTTTCACCATTGAAAACATACTGAGCAAATATCCAAGCAGTATTGGAGATAAACGGTCCTGTGGAACAAGTGGACTTCGACTGAAAGAGAAGACATTGAGTCCTGCTGAAAGTCAGACGGAGACAGTTCATCATCCCTGTCTGTGCTGCTGCTACTGCTCCCACTGTGCAGATATATTCCAGACTGACTTCATTCATGAAGGTAGGACCCTACACTCAGCTACATTTCAACATCTATTATTTTATAGTATTCATTTTCCTCCCTGACCTCAAATTGGATCTCCTCCCTGCAGCCTGTCAGTATGGATGGACTCCAGCGATGCTCTCAGACCCATGCAGGCTGACAGATGCTCACAGAGAGGAGCAGTCACCCGGTCAGGTGCAGAGACGGACCAGACGTCACCGAACCATCTTCACCGAGGAACAGCTGGACGCACTGGAGGAGCTTTTCCTGCAGAACCAGTATCCAGATGTAAACACAAGGGAGAAACTAGCACAGCGCACTCACCTGAGAGAGGAAAGAGTGGAGGTAAGATATTTAGCTTTTCAACAAATAATAATAACCTTCTTTTCACCATGATACATAGTTTAAAAAAAGTACAGCTATAACATAGAATTGATCCTGTGTGAATGAAGATAAACTTACATGTGCAGGTTTAAAGGTTATCACTAAGCTCTTCCTCTTTGTTAATTAATGATGTTTAATGATGGTGCCTCTATTTATGTCAGTGCAAACAAACACTGTGCAGGATGTCATTATAACTATAAAAAGACAACCCAATAACATTGTCTTTTTTCTGCAACTTAGGTTTGGTTCAAAAACCGAAGAGCAAAGTGGAGACGTCAGAAGAGGCTATCATTTGTTGTGGGAAACACAGAAAACTAAATTTTGTGCTGTGTATGTGAACCACGGCAGCACTGAAAAACAAGAGAGCTGCTAGTGTGTGTGTGTGTGTGTGTGTGTGTGTGTGTGTGTGTGTGTGTGTATGAATACAGAGAATTTTGAAGAAAAAAAACATGGAGCTTTTTTAGTATCAGTCAGATCATGTAGACTATAGTTTTACAGCCCATTTGTGAGAGTCCAGAGTTAAATCTTAAATATGTTGATGGGTTCTTGTGGTTTGCACAGGTTGTGGAAAAGTGTCCTTGAAAACAAATAAAGTTCTTTTTAAAATGATAGACTAACTTTATTTTTCATTTCATTTTTGTGCCATAACACAAATAATATGAATTTAAAAGACGATAACTGAACTGAATACTACTACATACAATTTAAATAAAATTCACTTTATTCAAACAACTCTGCTTTTCCCTGCAAAATTATCCAATTATAGCATAATAGGTTGCCTAATAATTCTTAGTATCCATGAGATTGCAGTGATTCAAAATGCACCATTCCTGTGTGGCAGTTATCAGTTTCAATAGTACAAAGTCACACAATATTGTGTGTGGAAGAGTGATTGCAGAACACTTTTACTTTATATCGTAAAAAAAACTTGCAGTATGTGATGCAAGAAAAAAAATAATTTTACAGTATTAAAACCATGGAGGATGAAAATTAGAGATGTAAATTTGTTATGGTAGTCAATCAGAAGCAACTGGGCTCTTGGTATATAAAAAAAAAAAGTGGGGGGTGGGGCGGGGCTGCAATCTATGCAATGATGGGTCCTCTTTAAAAACCAAGTGGGACTAGAGGGTAATGGGCAGATGGATGATTTTACCAGCACAACAGAGTAATTTCACTGAAGTGGATTAGTGAATCAGATGAGCTGGGTTTTACATTTGATTCTCTGTGGCCACATGTGGTCAATGTTGTTGTATCTCCAGTTTTATTGTGAAATTAATTACGATGCATCGCGGTGCACCTGCTTTTATTTCAAGGTATATGCAAACCTCTTATACTACTAGCAAGAGGACATTAAGCAGACAGGTTAAAAAAAAGAATTACTATAGTTTTAGTTTAGTTTTTCTACTTGTTGTCATGTGTGAAAAGACAGCAGCTTTTGCTGTCATGCAATCCAGTGGAGAAAGCAATCCAACCCACACCTGTTTGCGCTTTGACTGGGCCAACATATTTTTTCCTACATTGATGGAGGTTTGGCCCAAATCAGGCCTTTCTGTGTGGAGTCTGCATGTTCTCCCTGTGCATGCATGGGTTTTCTCCAGCTTCCTCCCACAGTCCAAAGACATGCTTGTTAGGTGAATTGATTAGTCTAAATTGACCATATAGGTGTGAGTGAGAGTGTGAATGGTTGCAATAGGCTGGCAACCTGTCCAGAGCAGACCCACTGACAGCTGGGATAGGCTCCACCAGACCCCTGCGACCCAAGTGTGGACAAAGCAGGTATAGAAGATGACTGACTGGGGCGCACAAGTATACAGACAATGTGCAGGTTGAACTAGTAGTATGGGGAATTTGAGTTATGATCTGAGAAAGAGATTAAGTAAGTAAATAAATAAATAAATACATACATGCATCAATAAATAAATAAATAAATAAATAAACAAATACATAGATACAAAATAATACATACAAAATAAACAAACCTAACTGCGACGTTTATTCTGGAAATTTCTTAAAGAGACGTAAACTTCCGGTGATGTCACCTTTTAGCTCGTACGTCAGAACGTTGTTTCTACGGTGTTGTTCCGAGGTGGCCGAAAGTTAGCTAATAGCTTATAGTTAGTGATTTTTACTCCATTCTATTCGTGTAATTGCCTACTGAGGTAAACGTGAGATTTAACAGTGTCAGGCAAGTAGAAAATTCGCCCTCTGCGTCCATTCAGTTGTAGTTTGACGTACAGGAATCATATCAGCCGTTACGCTAGGAGGCTAACAGGCTCCACAATGGAGGGCAGCGCTAGCGTGAGGAAAGCGTTGTCCGGTACTCTCGTCCCTTCAGCGGTCACTACTGTGGCTCTGCGACAACAACCTGAGGAGAAGGAGACGGAGAGGTTGAATAGAAAAGTCCTTGATGAGGAACAGTACGTTGAGGTAAATGACTGACAGACTGGTGTTAGTTTTGGTACAGACACACTTTCGCTATTAGCACAGGAGCGGTACTGCTAGCTAAAAGCTATACGAGTTTACATGTTGTGATTGTACATCATGTAAGTGAACTACCTTTGGAGTAGAGGTGTTTACCCAAGAGACGAATCGGGAGTTGTAGGAGCTCCGTTTAGCCCCATAGCTAAATAAATTGTAAATATTAAGTTAGTTGGGGATACTGTGCAGTAGTTAAAACACTAGATCATTGTATTAGTGAATTAAACATGATAATAGTGAATTATTGTTTTGTGGTTGTTTATATCAATGATAGCTGGGTCCAAGATGTCAAAATGTCCTGCCTTTTTGATACCACTCAGGTTAGCGTTGGGTATTTTGCAAGCCAATTATGTCATAACGACTAAGAATTACCCCAAAGACAAGAGTTTTCTTCTCATATTCACTGTTACTTATTATTTGCTATGAAGTAATATTGGCTGATACTGTCCTGATACCTTCTCTACTTGTTTTTGACAGAGCCTAGAGAAAATCATCCAGAGGGATTTTTTCCCAGATGTGACAAAATTGCAAGCACAGAAAGATTATCTTGACGCAGAAGAAAGTGGAGACCTCGAGAGAATGAGGGAGATATCCATTCAATATGGGTCATCTTTGACTAAGTCTACACCACAATCTTCTGCACCCTGTGAGTACAATACATTTTGATGGTGGTGTTCTGTGAATTTATGACTTGACCATGATGATTATTCCACAATAACATACTGGAACATGACAATAATGTATCATAAGAAGTTCAGATTGTGTTCTCCACATAATTTTTACAAGTTCTGGTGAATGTGGCTTACTTTTTTTCTCCTCTCCCCTTCTTCCTGGTCCAGATGTGACTCCAGCTAGCTTTGAGACACCAGTGGGCCGCACAGGATCTCCTTCGTCCACTTATGGCAGTAAAGGCTTAGATGGAGGTAAGTATGTTCTAAGTACTGACTATGTGGCAGCTAATTAAAGGGTTGACAGTAACTTATCTCTCTTTCTATCAATGTTGTATTTGTAGAGAAAAGAGATGATGACAAGGAGGAGAAAAAGCTTCCCAGTCTGGACCGTTTCCTTGCTAAAAACACCAGTGAGGACAATGCATCATTTGAGCAGATAATGGATTTGGCAAAAGACAAAGAGAAACTGAAACACGCCTGGTTATATGAAGCAGAAGCTGAATTCAAACAGGTTTGTATGTGCTGAGTATGTAAAAATATGTACGTATAAAGTTTGTAGCTTACTTTTGCACAACAAAACAGTTGGTCACTATGTTCTAAACATTCATAAACATTTCTGATCTTGCTCCAGCGCCATGAGGAGAACCTTGCCTTACCATCAGTGGAGAAGGCAGCACTTGAATGTGTTAAAGCTGGACTAGAGACATGGGAGTACAAAGCGAAAAATGCCTTGATGTATTATCCAGAAGGTAAGAAGATCAAACTTAAATATTTTTGAAAGTTATTTTTAATGAAACCCTCATTAAACGGTACAAAGTTGGCTCAATTCGACTGTGAAAAAAGTAATTTCAACATGTTCGTATTTTTATTTTTTTACGTTTTCTCCAGGTGTGAAAGATGATGACGCTCTCTTTAAGAAACCAAGGGAGGTAGTTCATAAAAACACTCGCTTTGCTGGAGACCCATTCAGCAAAGCTCTCAACAAAAGCCAGATTCAACAGGCTGCAGCTCTCAATGCACAGGTAGATTTCAGGAATATGATGCTATCTATGATGTTGCTTGTATATGCTACAAGATGAATGATTTATTTTGTGTTTGTCAGTGTGTTCTTTTGTTGAAATACATTTTTAATTCCTGAATGATGTTACTAATGTGTCATGCTTTCTGTGCAGTTCAAACAGGGTAAAGTAGGCCCTGACGGGAAAGAGCTCATCCCACATGATTCCCCAACAGTGAACGGATACGGTTATGAAAGATCTCCTTCCCCTGCACCTGGTTAGTGAGTCCTACTGTCCTAACGTAGTAGCAGACCTGAAACCTAAATTGGGGCTGGCTAAAAATATATTCTTTCTCTTTTTTCGTGGTGTCTTATGGACAGTTAAATATTTCAATTGATTTTTTTTTTCTGTTAAATGCACTCGTATACAAGATGTAATACATTACGTAATGCTTTTCCTCTACATGGTCCCAGCTTGACTCTACTTGGTTTGGTTTGGTTTTCCATTAGGAAAACCTGGTACCACTTTTTTTAGTACCTGCTGTCATCCTGTACCAAAAAAATAGAACCCAGCCAGGTGCTAGCAGGTACTAAAAAGTTTTTGATCAGAATCATCACTGTGCAGCTGACACCGTCTGCACAGGGATAGTCAGAAATTTCTACAATGTGGGGGAAAAAACACTAAAATGATCGGTCCAAGGTCCAATAACAGGCTTTAGAGCAAAATTTTTATGATATTTTAAAAAATGTAAGCGACCCCCTGAACTCTGATCACCTAGTTGGGGTAACAGCTGACGGAGGTTGTAGCAGGACCTCACATCTTCGTAAACATTGGAACAAGTTTTTGAAGAGGCTCTAATTTGATGAATTAAAAACATATTTGAAGTTAAAACAACAAAATTCTCACCTATAAAAATCTTCAAACTCCTTTCTGTGACACCACAACAGTTGTTCTGAAGATTACTTCATGAACTTTCTCCTCCTTCACCTGATGACCAGCTACTAGGCGGTACTATCCTCTGGAAACACTCCGAGGCGAGCTGGTACCATGTAGTGGAAAAGTGCCAAATGATCCCATTTTGTTTCCTGGTGCTGGAACATGTTCGTTGTGCTGCCACTGCAGTTCAAACACATTTGCTGTGTAATGTTCGTGAAAACAAAACAAGGGTCTGCTCAATGTTGGAAATGAGAAAATCCATTTCCTTATTACTGTGGTAATGTGGTTTCCTTTCTTCTGTCTTATTTAGTTGTCATCAGCTGCTGACATTATTAAAGTGTATTTGTCTGGTAAAGCTCACACATGCTGGTGTCTCCGAGGACATGGCCACAGCTAACATTACTTTCACAAGCCAAGCAATTTCTTTCTCACTGGTGTTTGAGACACAAGAGAAGAAACACATATTGAAGCAGTTTTTACATTTTACAAAAACAAAAATTTAAAATAAGTTTTCTGTATCACCCAGCAATAGATTTTTAAAAGCTTTTCTTCCTTCAGGTGTAGCTGAGTCTCCTCTTATGACCTGGGGCGAGATTGAGAGCACCCCATTTCGTCTGGATGGATCGGACACCCCGTATGTCGAGAGAAACCACGGTCCATCATTTAAGGTGCTGAACTTTCAGCGGCAGATTTGTTGATCAATAATTTCTATGTATATTTAAGATTTAAAATGTTGACAATATTTTGTTGTTTCTGAAAGATCCCAGAACCAGGAAGACGCGAGCGGCTAGGATTGAAGATGGCCAATGAAGCTGCTGCTAAAAACCGTGCAAAGAAACAGGAGGCTTTGCGAAAGGTCACAGAGAACCTTGCAAGGTAATAATACTTGAATCTCTTTTCACTTGTTTATATCATAAAAACAACAGCTCCCTCCATCTGTCAGATCATGTCCTTTATTAGCTTTTAGATCATCATGAATGAATGGAACCACTTATATCTTTGTGTTTCAGTCTTACGCCTAAAGGTCTGAGCCCAGCCCTCACACCCGCCCTGCAGAGACTCGTAAATCGGACATCTAGCAAATACACAGACAAAGCACTGCGAGCGAGTTACACCCCGTCACCCTCACACAGAGTCATCGGCTGCAAGTCTCCCTTCGGCGGCCCGTCCACTCCTTCAGGAACGCCAACACCAAACAAAGCCAAGACACCGAGCTCTCAGGACCTCACATCACTCACAGACAATCTGCTGCAGCTTCCCAAGAGACGGAAAGCCTCAGATTTTTTCTGAGGAAGAACTTTTTCTCTGTTGGGATTGGACAAAAAAGACTTCTTGTGCAGTGGAGAACTTTATTACAACTTTCCAGACTCAGTTTTTGTGAATTAAAGAGCACATCTTCTTGCTGGAGGACTGGATACAGGAATGCACAGTGGACTGAAGAAATCCTCAGAATCTATCTGTTACGTTTCAGCGCCGATGGGTTCATGTAGATCCTGTGAAATACAGTTTGGTGTCCAAATTCTGTTTAATTATTGTTTTTTTAAATTTGTTTTATCAAATTTAAAGTTTAGCAGATTTTTGTAGAGCTGCTTCCACTCTAGCAATTTTTTATTGCTGACACATTGTCACACTTAAATATTTTTTACACAGTGACTTCAGTTGCTTCACTGATTGTCAGTGTAAATATCCATGTTTTTCCTGCCTAGCATATTTATTTAAAGTTTAAACATTTTTACTGCCAGAGCGAGGTTTAGCATCATAAAGCTGCACCATCCTTTTCTTATATAAAAAAACTGTAATTGAATCTGACATTCATTGTTTAAGAAGTTGTCTGGAGAAAAATATAATACCATATATTGTGGGAAAAGAACTGTGAATACTAGCGCTGTCTTCTTTATTATATACAGAGAAAGCTGGCCGTACAGATTGGAGTTTAAACAGTTGAACCAGAAACTCATACCCACGGTCTGTTTTCAGGAAGATTTAGGTTTCAAGGGTCACAGGTTCTCTCTTTAAAACAAAAAACAAATGAGGTGCCTCAACACATGCTGAAGATTTACAGCTTCACCGTCTCAGGGGAGTCATGGTTCATAGGTCAGTGTTTTCATAGCAGGGATGCCTTCCAGGAGTAGATCAAACATTGTTTTGACTCGGTTTGTGTGTGGTACATATTTCATGTTAACCTTGATTTTAGAACCATTCATTTTTAATATACAGATCATCTCCTCGATTTAAGTACTGCCGCAGAAGCAGTTAAAGATTTAGATTGTGTTAAGTCTGTTTTAAAACAGCATAAAAATAATTACTCACAGTAACTATCTTTTGATACAAGACTAGACTTAACAAATGGGGCACACTGTCTACAGCTGCATCTAAACCTTCTGGCTCAAGCACAGATAATTTACCAGTGCAGGCTTTGAAGCTCAAAACTGCACAGAACAAGCTGGATTATCATTTACAGCCTGTATTGACAAGAATAATTACAGCAACAACAAATTCTTTAAATGTACGAATGGAGCGAGTGATTATTATTATTTTTTATTTTATTTTTTTACCAAAACTAATGAAAACTTCATTGTAGAGAAGGACAAGCATCACTGTTGTGAATCGTACTGGTTGAACAACTACCACATTACTCTATTTACTTAAGTATTTGCTATAAAATTTACTTAAAGTATTAAATTTCAGGAGCACTTTCCCTGATACTGCTGTAAACACTGTAAATCTGATTGGTTCAGTGCACCAATTCCCTTTTCACTTTTGATGAGAAAATAAAAACTATATAAATAAACAAACAAGCAGCAATGTGACTGAAACATGTAACACAACTGTAGAAAAAACTGTGGAGTAAAAGTAAAAAGTACAAAGAACCAAATTTACTGAAGTACAGTACAGAGACATGAAAACTGTACTTAAGTACCATGTGTTACATTCCACCACTGGAGAAATACTCGAGTAAAACAGAATGAAGCATCATCTGTAGATTTATATGAGGATTAATAGTTCGTCAACCTTTATTTCATCTGGACTGTGGAGGTTAATGCTGCGGCCCTGTGGTTGCGTGACTTGTGATGGCAGATGATAGTTCATAATACTCCACATAAATTATGTGCACATTGTGTTGTGCTACTCCAAACAGCTGTTAAGATATTAGATATATCTTCTATTATGATAACAAAAGTAAGCCATAAAACGTCTTCAACTACTAGTCTTGTAGTTTGACCCAGGAGCTGCCACACAAGGTCAAAAATAGGCCAGACTGAAGAGAAGGGAAACAAGACCACACAATACAGTTGGTTATTAAACCATACACTCTATAGCTATGATTTATTTATTGTTACTTTGAACTGCAGTATTGAAAAATAATGCTAAAACATATTTCTCTGCTTGTTAAAGTTGGGTATCTTAACTGAAATTAATTTTTTAACAAATTTGTGCGGTTTCAGTACAAACATGGATCCTAAATGAAAAATCTAGATTTAATGGCTGCCTGGACATTACAGTAATAATGATATTATAGTAGGAACTTTATTGATCCCTCACTGGAGAAATTCTTTGGTCACGGCATGGAGAGAAACAAGGTGCAAATAGAGTAGATAGAAAACTATGATAAATGATGGGGTGGTAACAAATGATAGGACAAAAAAAAAAAAATAGAAATAAGGATATAACAAAAAATACATAAACGTACACACACAGAGAACTATGTACACCTTTTATTTAAATAATACCGGATTGTATATGTATTATATTGTAGTGAGTGGCTGAAAAATAAGACAAGGACTAAATTCCAACTAAATGTGCAAGATAAGATTAATTTAGTTGAGAATATACACACATATATAGTTTTCATTTATTAGTACAGTCGCACTTCAAGAAGGAAATACAGCGTCCAGTGTTAATAATCTGCACCAGCCATCAGCTCACAGCACAGTGATAAAATATTTTGAGGTCCATCACATAATAATCTAAAACCGATGTACACACTCTCTCTCTCTCATACACACAGTGGTTGGTTATCGTGTGCCTCTCTGTGGGTATAATCTGCTAAGCTCCGCCCCCCGCTCGTCCAGCTGATGGCTTGTGTTGCCTGTTTGGGATTGTTGTGATGGAAGGCCGCAGCCATCTTGGATGAGCGCCGCTCCGCACCGAGCAGGAGAGGAGCCTTTGCTTGTTAGCTAGCCGCCGCTGCTCGGACAGATTACGACCACACACTCGCTCTGCGGTGCGACTATGTGCTATTTTGCACCGTCCCCTCCTTCGTTAGCCGAGGCTTTAAATGCATGAAAAATGGGCACAAATTGTGTTTTAGTGTTTTAATTTCGGGGAGGGCGGCGGCGACGGCGGTGGAGGTGCAGATCCTCGGTATATATCTTTTTAAATTTCTGAATAGAGGAGTGACTATGAATGGAGGATAAATGTTGCCGAAGGCTGACAGCAGCAGTTTCGTCCTCTTCTCTCTTCTCTTCGTCCTCACGTTAACGGACCCACCACGGACAGGTAAATAAAGCCGACTTGTTTTTTCTCCTTTGCACACAGTCCCCTGGGCTTGACTGGAAAAGTGGGAGAAACAGATTACAGCTGTAAGCAGGTCCGAGAGGGAGAGAGGCCTGTTGGACAGACCGGGGGCTCAGGTAGTGGATTAAACCGCTTCCCTGCTGCCGAGCTGGGGGCACAGTAGCGGTAATTTCTTATGAAAGGACCAGGACAAGTAAAACCATTAAATAAAAGGAAAACGCTCGAAGATATAAGGAGCCTACAAAGCCTTTTTGTTGTTATTATCTATAAAGCTGTTTTCGTGAGTGTTTAAAATAAACACCGTGGATTTGATTTGCTAGTTTGGACTCGTTGTATTGTGAAATTTTGCTATTGAAAGATCACCCTGCTCACATTAGGTGGATGTCTTAACTTGTTTATAGCAGTGTTTCCAAGCCTCTACTTTCCCTGCTCGTCTCTCTTTTAAAATGCATGTCAGACATCCATGCTCCTGCATCTCTAAACCTGGACTCACATTCTCATTGAGCACTGACTTCTCATAACACTCTCTAAGATACTTTGATTTATCTTTATGTAACATCTGAGCTGATAAATCAAGTGGAATAATTTATTTATGGGAAAATAATAAGCCACCGAATGTATAGCAAAGTCACAAGATGTGTCATTAAAACCACTGTGTAGGTTTGTTTGAAATCATCTAACCACTTCCAGTAAGTATTGTGACACTGCAGTTCTCTTTAGGTGAATATGTTTGTCACAAAAAAACAGTGTTTATGAACCACATGGATATCATTTTATGTCATTTGTCTCAACTGGAAGTCTGTCCTCGTGGTTTGAAAGCAAGCATTTCAGCAGCAGGAGGACAAATGCATCTTGTGGTTTCATTCAGGCCTGGTTTTGTTAGCCTGACAATTGTGTGGATTACAGAAACCATTATCATTTCAGCTCGCCAATGAACACATTAATGTTTGGCTCGATTCAAGTGAGGGACCTCCTGCTAGAAAACAAATTGGACAGAAAACACTTGGTGCTTTATGTCGTTCATTGGTGTCGAGGTTCAGTTCTCGGGGAAACGTTTATTCCTGTTTGGGAAGATCACATTCTGGATTTACTTAAATGTTCAAGAGCCAGGACAACACCTTTTTGTTTATACAACTTGAGTGAGTAATCTGAAAAGGGAAGGTCATGTTTTGCACACATTTCAGCCTTGTACCTAATCCTTCCTGAATAGAGTCCTGCCAGGGCTTCACTGTGTGCATGTTTGTTTGGGTGATCATATTTTGCACAGCCTGGGTCTGTTTTGGGCTGACTTTGGGAAAGCTTCCCAAAGCTTGAAAACCTTTTCTTGTGTCCTGCAGAATCTGAACGTACATGCATCATAAAATGATTACCTAAGACTTTGTCTAAATGCTTTGGGAATCATTTATTTAGTTTTCATGTCACCCACTATTACACGCTTGATCCAGACCGATTTTTAACACGTCCAACAGACTTACCTGGTTTCTACACTTGTTCCCTCTTAAAGGTTAAGATTTTATTGAGCTATGCACACTCGATGGTGTGAATAGCTGTCATATTTCTAAATGGCGTTTTAAAAAATGTATAAAAAGCTTTTTTTACACACCTCCCATGCACACATTGGATGTGCCGTTTAGTCACAATATGATCAGAATCACATTTACCAGCCAGGTGAGTTTCACATTGAAAAAATGCAACTCAGCAGGTTTGTGGTGCATGTGCGTCACAAACAGCACTGTATTTCTGTTATAATGTGACGACGAGTGTAAAAGCAGAAGTGGAGATGATCAGATGCACGTGACAGCACTCTGCAGAGGCCCAGTGGTTAACATAAGTGCTTGTGGTTGCGTCGATTTGCTCCCAGGAGATTTGATTGTAAGACCTTAAACTGTAGGTGACAGGGACACCAACAACAATGACAAAAAAAATCTGGATTAAACTGAAATGCGTAATTGTGCATTATATGGACATTTGAATAGGTTGAACACAGCCAATATCAGAAAACATTTAAATAAGATGAAGTGAGCAGAGCCTAGCTGGAGTGTTGTGAACATGCATAAAATTCATTCTGACTGAAATCTCCCCTCACACAGTCAGCTGAACTTTGTCTATTGTCTGTGGGACTGAACGACCGATCTGTGTTGCACTAACAGCTGGTTCATCACAGTTTGTTTCGCACAAAAAACGTTGGCAGTACTTTAACTTTTGGCAGGCGGCCTCCTACAGTTGTGGTTGACAGTTAACTTGCAGTGACCCAAAGGAAAGAGCTAGAAATGATGACAACAATGTACATTTTTAAGATATTAATAAAGTCAGTAATTATTGTGCAACTACCAGTGAATGAGATCATGCAGATTATGAATGAAGCCCTGAAATTTACCATCAGTATTACTCAAACACAGTGTAGTTAGGCTTTCAGGTGCATTCTTATCTGCTGCAGGATGTTGTGAAATAGTCTGACCTTCTACATATCTGTGGCTTTTTAGATACCAAAATCTCTCACATCAGAACCGAAACTGTCAATATTTTAAGTACTACATGTGAAAAACATGTGAGCTCTTCAAGAAAAACAAGCAGAGGTGCCATGTCTTACTTTCGTCCCCCTGAATCTGCTCGACTGTGGTTGGATTTTGAAGAACATTTGAACTGCCGTGCTTTCATCCACACAGCGTACAGGGAAAAAAAAGCCCGTTCCCACTCACTGCTTTTAACAGCGAACCTCAGCGCTGATGTGAATCATCGGCGGCTGGAGATGATGCTGTGTATGCACAAGGCCAGTTCACTGTGCCGTTATACTTCAGCAGGGCCGAGTTGGGCCAGTCCCTTTAGTCTTTATTGTATTTTCCTGTTGGTTATATAAGAGATGCAGAGGCTCACTTTTTTTCTCAGGGTAGCCGGTGCTCACTCATTTGTAGACGTGTACACATCACAAAATCCTTGTGAGAGAAACGGCCTCAGTGAGACATGTTTTTGTCCTGGTGGCTTTTTACTAAGTTAAATGTTGCTGTACATGCAGTATTGTCGAAAATGTCTGTGCATATACATAGAGACATGCTGATTAATTATGAGCCATCAGCGGCCTGTTTGAAAACACAAAACAAAACACTTTCAAATGTATGCAGGGAGATCGCTCTCTGATGCAACACACAGGGAAAGATGAGCTTTCAAGCAGCTATTAGCTTCATCCAAATCACATCCTCCATCCCAGTCGCCTGGATATTCAGATAATGACAGAGGGAGTGCACTTCAACTTGAATCTGTTATAGATAGAGGCTGTTTTAATCTGGGTCTGCCCAAGCTGCGCCTTCAACTTGTCATATCTGATAACCTAAAGTAGTACGCCACCGGCCTTTGAATAAACTCTGTTCTTGTGCAATATTCCCAGCAGTACAGTTATAAGCAATGCACAGGGAGCATGAATACTGATGTGTGCAGTCAGCCTTTGTTCAGACAGAGCACCGCAGACAAAAACCAGGCATTCATTTTATAGTTTTCATCCAGCACATGTTGCCAGAGCTTAAAGACTCAGCTACATTTTAAATATTCAGTAATCAGCTGGATTTGGGTCTTGTTTGCTTCTTAGTCTTAATATATGCATCTTACAATATGCATTAGCGAAAAATATGTAAATTTAAAATATCCTCGGCTGTCAGAGGGTTCATTACATCATCTGGCAGCCGTGCACATCCTCGCATCCCCCTGTGGTGAAAGTCCTCATCCAACTACGCTCATCAGAAAAATTATACAATTATAAAATATGGAGATGGACGTATCTTTGAAAGCAATAAGTATTTTTCCAATCCGGGCTATTTAGCTATTCTCTATAAATATATGCATTCATTATTAATAGTTCTTTCTAATGTGTTTGGGATACAGGGGCTCTAATGTTATCCATCATTTTGACACACATTCAGGCTTGATGATAACACATTCAGTCTCAGGAGACCGAGACAGGCCTGTAATGCGCTTCAATCCACTTAGCATTTACTAAGACGAGGTGACGTCCGCTGTGTTACAGGCCTGTTAAAACACCTTTTGGCAGAGTGGTCCAGTCGGCCTGGAAGTCCACTTTTTACAACCCTGACCTCATTCAGTGTTTTCTCTTCAGTTTACATTTACTAGTAGTTTTCCTAAACTTACCACCGTGCTGCTGTTTGAATTTGATTCAGGTGTTTCAGCAACAACAAAACATATGAGCATTATAATCGTATCGTATCCTTTTTTACTTGGCTACATTTTAGCGATACAGCAAGCAGGTTGTTGTAAAGCTTGCAGTAGAATATAAAAAGAAAACCTCAAGTGTAATGTAAGATTTTGGTTTTTAAAAATATGCATCCTGAGGGTTTTTAAATGCTTGAGGAGCTTTTGCAGAATAGTTAAAAAAAAAAAGCACATTTTCTTTCAAGCTGTAAGCCCACTACAGTACAATAAAAGTAATAAACAATCAGTGTTACAGCCCAGCGTAGGTTGTGGCCTTGCACTGTGTGGATTATAATCAGTGGAAGTCTGGTGTGTGTGGGTTACAGGGTCACCGAAGATGGTCAGCACACAGATGAAACAACAGTCACAGCCTTGAAATAGCTCTGAGCCCTTTTTTTTTTCAAAGTAAAAATAGTGTTGCCATACTTGTGAGGCGAGTAGGAGATCCAGCTCCTCTCTAGGTACACACAACCACCTGTATCCCAACAAACAGATGGTCTTATGTACCCAGTCCTGGACTAGCGATGGGGGGAATCACTGACAGACGCCAGAGAATTGTTCACAGTGTAAATAATGAATCTCCTTTTATAGATGACATCATTAGCAACACAAACAGGATCAACAATGTTTTTTTGTTTTTTTTTTACACACTGGCTTTGATCAATTGAGGCTCAACACCCTGGCACACAGGATAGTCACTCTATTGTTTCTATTTGTTTCAGGTCCACGGCTAGCTCTGGCAAGATTATTGTCAGGTAAGCAAGCAGTATGTCTTCTAGTGTAGTTATGTTTTTGTTAGAATAATAATATACACGCAGCTCCTCAGAAACCTTCATTTAAAAATATCAAAGCCTAATAACAGCTGTGGATGTTTTGTGATCTCAATATTTTGCAGTGAGAAATTCTCTTTGATAAAACAGTCATTTCCTAAGAGTCTAAAAATCCTTAATACTCAACATTAACCACAGAGTGTTTATTGAATGGATGAAGCTGATGTGATGTCACCAGTTTGTGTGTGGACCTCTTTTTTTGAAGCCAGGAGTTTGGTATTTGATTGTTGCCATGTTGGTTGTGTGGAGCCAGAAATGACCATATTTGGATATGAATGGAGGAGTGACCCTTCAACCCAACGTGCTGCCTAGTGTGTTTGACTTGAGTTTAAGTCTGGTCTCATTGGAGATTAGACCTCTCAATCAAGCTGACCCCGCCCCTAATTGACCTTTTCGCAAAAGTCCCGCCCCCCTTAGTTACCGTTGCTAGTCCGTCAAGCTAGGTGGCTCCGATGGCACAAGCCATGACGGGGAGATGTGTACCGGTGTGTGTTAGCGATTTATTTTGGATACCAGTGCAATATCTTCCAGATCGAGGCAGAAGGGTTTACAATATGCAGTGGAGGGTTATATTCATAGTATTAAAATATCCAGCAAAGGGGAAACTACAACTGTCGAGGCAAAAGCATACAGGTCGCAAGCTAAATCTGAGAAACCCCATGACCTCTCCCTCAGATGCAATCAGCACAGCCTTTTGGACCAGTCGTGCTCTTGTACTGCCAGGTAAGTTTTCTTTCTTATATTAGTCTATGAAAATCTGGTGCCCCAAGACTAATAAGCCACTAACCTTGGTAACAAAGCTTGTGTTACAGCTAACGGTCAATTGGTGTATGCAGAGTCTAACCTTTGCTAACAAGCAACTTTGTCAGGGTTAAGCTTGTTATATTAGATCCATGGATCATACGTGCCCTGACAGGTGGGTCAGGGCGAGTCAGTGCCCACCCACGTTTGTCCGTGGTTCATGCGGCCAGAACCGCATCCTTTAGCGCAGTGACAATGAACCTGCACTGTACAACCGAAACATTAAATCCTGGAGTTGCTACAGCCATGGATATAGTTAGGTTATATGGCTGTAACTAACTAGTTAACGCTACATTATGATTATTGTCATAGGATTTCCAAAACAAATAGTTAATGCCATGTGTCTACTATCAGTTCACCAGGTTTTTGTGCTCATATTCGGGGCCTTATGCACACCCTGGACCTGTGCTGTGCAAGAAGTGATGACATCTCCTCCACAAGCCCCGCCACAGCAGTGGCACAAAGCCAGGGGTAAAAAAATTAGTGGTTAACCTGTGAGCAGTGTGGTGGTAGCCAAGGCTAAAGTCAACCACAAGAGAAAACCCATCATGTGCAGCTATATCCACAATAAGTATGTTTTCTTTTTTTAATCCTTCCATTCTACAGAACCATCAATCACTCTGTTCAGAATATATTCCTGTGTACTACTTCTTGCAGAAAAGCAATAGGAACAGAAATATATGATCTACTGAGGGAGATGTCAGA
>OOFC01044419.1:0-16004 GCA_900323345.1 Pseudochromis fuscus | reverse complement strand
GCGGCACGAAGCTCATTAGCTTTTTACAAGCTAGCAAGCTCCGTGCCGCCAATATATTTACCGTCGTCACATCAGACCCGGTCAGAGTGGACCACATGAAACAGTTTGAATGAATTCAATAGCGGCTTATAGACAGGTGCGCTCAGTCTGGAAAATACGGTAATCAG
This sequence comes from Pseudochromis fuscus, assembly GCA_900323345.1. NCBI lineage: Eukaryota > Metazoa > Chordata > Actinopteri > Pseudochromidae > Pseudochromis > Pseudochromis fuscus. Next base: position 15,837 of record OOFC01044419.1, on the reverse strand, counting down.
AAACTAAACTCCAAACGTCTGCTGGATGTGTAAACAAGCAAATGTTTGATACTTATGTGGATTTTTCAGCTTTTCATGGAGATTTCAGACTCCAAAATGGCCCTAAATATATATATATATTAATATATTCATGACTTCGGGCGCTGGCGCCTGCTGGTGTTGTAATCAAAATGAATATCTTGTCAAGCACTGAGTTTGTATTATTATTTTTTTAGCATTATTTTACTATTCTTCTACATTGTGTCTCCTCAGACTTTCACTTTGTTACTAAATAGATCTAAATAAATTATCTATTCTTCTAACATAAGCTGTGTCTGTGAGTCACTTCTGTGGTTTCGCTGTTCCCAGCTGAGCGAGTGAAACTATCACTATCCAGATATTCCCTATGGTTCAACTCCTCCATTAGTTACTGAATAATAAAGGTCTCACTGTGGCTTCACTTCATTAAGGTCGTTTTTATTCTTTTAGTCACGTCTCTCATTCTTTAATTTCTACCTTTTTTTTTTTCCAGACAGACGTAATTGTTCAGTCCCTGCTTTCACATGCACACAATCAGTGCAGCCACTTCATGTTCCTTGTCCCTCTGTCACCTTGTCTTTCAATCCCTCCCTCCCAGACAGAGGAGGGGAGGTGGAGTGCAGAGACACAAAAGAAGAAGGAGTGAGCAGAGACTGCCACCAAGGTGAAGGAGACAATAAGTGAATGGAATACAAACTGACAGAGTGGGAACTGATTCAAGTGTGATCAAGGAAGAGTTGAAAAGAAGAAAAACAAAATGAGATTTTGAAGGCTCTTCTCTTTCTGGATATCAAGCGGAGATAATTTATGAGAGGTAAGCAACTGTGAGGATTATCCGATTTAGCAGCAGCAAGATTATATATGGTGGCTGCAACACTGTGTGACAGACATAAAGTGATGTGTACGTACATCTCTGCAAAGGTCATCTTTATTTTTATGTTACAGCTTCTTCCTGTTTGACATTCCTGTGCATCAGTATATTGTAAATGAATATATAGTGTGAAACTTCAGGATGGTGGATCTGTTTATTGATCGGGTCCTGCTGAAGAACAACAAGGACCAGGACGAGCTGGACACGGAGCGGGAGATCGTCCTGCGCCTTCAGAACCGGATCCTGATGCTGTTCTTTGCCTCTGCGTCGTGTCAGAGCTGCCAGCACTTTGCTCCCACGCTCTACGACTTCTTCAAACGTCTGACGGATGAATTCTACGTGGATCGCTCGGCCCAGCTGGTTCTCCTGTACATCAGGTCCAACACACACACACACACACACACTGTTACATTCAAGTGTTTATTACTGTACCTGTTGTGTTTGTTAACACCTACACTGAACTAGATTTACTGCCAAACCTCAGAGACCTTTACTTAACCTTATCCTTGGCCCTAATCTTAAATTAAATCTTTGTGTGGGCAGGTTGTGTGTGCATACCGCATGAAGCACACTGCATGTGTAACCATGTACATACACTTTGGAGTTTGTCTGTCAATTAATCTCCTGTTAATGTGATCTTTTTTTCTTTCTTTCAGCTTGGATCAGTCAGAGGAACAGCAGGAAATCTTCCTCAAAGAGCTCCCCAAGAAGTGCCTGTTCCTGGCCTACGAGGACCCCTACAGGATGTGTGTGAGATTATCCAGTTAGCTGTGTGTACAAGCTTGCTGGTGGCTGATGGCAATGTAAATATACCTAGCCGTATAAATCCATTAGCTCTGTGCCAGTGTGTGTGTGTCTGTGTCCACAGGGAGCTGGAGGCCATGTTTAATGTGGAGGAGCTTCCCACTGTGGTGGTGCTGCGTCCCGACTGCTCCATCCTCATCCCCAATGCGGTGGGGGAGATACTTCGCCTCGGTCCAGACTGCTACCGCAACTGGCAGGAGGCCGCAGAGCTCATCGACAGGAACTTCATGATCAACGAGGACTTTGAGGAGAAATCCATGCGCAGCTTCAGCGACCCTGTGAGGAGACTGAAGTATAAGGTGGAGGATGAGAGGAAGAAGAAGAAGAAGAAGAGGAGAGGGTGGTGGGGAGGTGGGGGTGAAGGTGTGGAGGTGGACGGAGGAGCGGATGACAAGATGGGAGGGTCACCATGGTGATGGAGGCCAAGAAAAAGAGACTGTGGGTTTGCCCAAAAAGTTACTGTGATTAATAATTCAAAACTTTCCTCTGGTGGAGTGAATAACACAGTTTTGATTATGCAAAGAAAACTCCTAGAAAATACAGATACTTCTTATCCGGGGGAAGTGAATGCCAAGTTGATGATGTTATTATGACTGGCTTTGCTATTTAAAATCAGGTCTAACTGTAGCAACAGCTCCATTATACAGTGTGTGGGCATGGATGTGCCAACAAACAATACAAAGTGATGTAAAACAACATCCAAGAGAACACTGAATGCTGCTAACCGATGCTGACCTCAGCTCCGAATCGGCAGTCCTCATCGTCTTTGAACGCTGCCAAGTACACAATCAAGACAAGGTTCAGTCAGAGCCAAGCGTTGCCATTATGGCTTGTTTTATTACCCCCGGGAGATTATTCTAACCTTTTCTCCATTTTCAACAACACAGCTCTGTAATGCACTTTTTACATGGTAATTTGCACCATCCAATCAAAACACACCATGCATAATCTGAAATCAATGAATTATTCAGCACCATTAAAATAATTTTGTTAGTGACTGTTTTGCTTTGAGTGTTTGTGAAGTCTAGCTGCACTTTATAGATTTCACAGGCAGCAATCAGAGCCATTCAAAGGCAGTCAAGTGAAATGATGGAGAAACTGACTTTACCACATAATCAGTGATTTCCTTTGACTGTAACTCGTCGTCTTTCATGTCGAAGATTGTGTTTAGCCTCCCCACACTTCCTCGTGCATGTATACTGCAGTGATGATGCTTTTGTGTGATCACTCAGGATCCTCTCAGCAGACCTGAGAGGTTTGCTTCCTTCCTTTCTCCTCCCTCTGAGTGACCTGTGCCTTAACTACATGCTGCTAAAATGCAAACACAAAAAACCATGGCTATATGACAGGATGGCAGTAATGACAGCCACAAAACTGGGGTTAAAATGCAACTGAGAGACGGGTGATGATGAAACCAGACTATCATCAGGTGTCATGAAGGTGTGACTGCTTGATGGACGGATGTGCTGTAGAAGAGGCAGTGACATGATGATGTATTTCAAGCCTCCTTGCAGATTAGTATACATGCTGTAGCCTATATGTTGTATCAGAGCTGCAAAGCTTTGCCTCATTTTCATGGAAATATTGCAAAAGCCTGTGCTGGCTGACTGTGCCCTGTGCAGCACAGGCTCCACAGCAAACACAATAGCTCCCCTTTCTCCATGATGTGGTCATATAACTGTAAATGCTGAACCTGAATCGGAGCTGGGCAGACCTGTAAAAAAAAGAGACAGATGCCTAAATAAACATGAGCCACTGTTTATTCCATATTCCCTTTGCTTTTGCCAACACAGCAGCTTATTGTTGCTCACTCAGACAAACCTTGACAATATAGTCGAAGCCCCCCCACCTCCTCCTCCCCTCCACCTCCACCATCACCACCACCTCCTCCCCAGCCCCTGCCTCTCTCTGTCTCTGCACACGTACATACGCGCACGCATAAACACTCACACGTGCGCACACAAAAGCTCAGACGCGTTGCGCGCTCTCGAGTACAGAACGCGCAACAAGCGGACCAGCGGATGGAGAGAGAGAAGAAGAGAGAAGGACGGATGCAAGGCGAGGCCAGGAGCGGGAAACCTTATCTCTCCTGGTTATCCAGCTGTTGTCTTTTTATTTTTTACCACAGCATCGTTTTATAAGACGATCCTTGCCTTTTTTAAAATAAAAAAAACAAAAATCCTGACATATCTCCATATCGGTCCTGATGTGCCGCTGCGCCTCATCACGATTCTTCAAGGATATGCAAAGCGGCTGTGATCACGTCGACGTTATTTTCCATTAAATACAAGGATGTACTTGATGGGCGATATCGGAAACATATGATCAACAATGACAAACGACAGCCGGGCTCGGTGAGCTGTAGAAATCGACGGAGGGACGCAGAGCAGCCGAGGTTTGTGCGTTAATTTTGCGCCTGCATATTGCTTTCGCGTGTGATCGTGTATTTTCCTCCCTTCCCATCCATCGGAGCTATAAGGCCCATAGCCCGCATCATCTCTGGCCATGAAACCCGTGGGAATTATGATACCAACGTGACGCACAGTCACACAGCACAGCGGGGAAGACATCGAGCCTCGACAGGACGGAGGGAGGGTGTGAGGTCCAGCAGAGCAGAGCCCTACACAGTACACTGATCACAGGAGGAGGACGCCCAGTTGTTGTTGGACATATCGCGCTAATGACTGCCGTATAGTCCAGCAGGTTTCGCCCACCACAATTCCCCTATTGAATTTTTATTTATTTTTTGTTTTTTTTTTCATGCATCGGGCACAGCGGAGCGGGAGAAAGGGAGGAGAGTACAGTGGGTGAGGGCGCGGAGAGACGGGATGCGGGAGACGCAGTGAGCGAGGAGGAGGAGGACGAGGGAAACCGGAGGATTGACGGTAAGATATGGATATAGGCTATGAGGATGCACCCCGCCCCTTCCTTCCCTCTCCCTCTCTTTCTGTCTCTCTCTCTCCGTTCACATGCACAAACGCACATACGTGATCAATGCCCAGCGCAGCAGAGGTGTTTTCTTTGCTGCTGCTGCTGCCACAAGCCATTTAATCACAGAGGGACATGGATCTGATGTGTGTGCGTCTGTGCTGGGGGCTCCTACCGCTGGCTGCCATTAAACCTGGGTCAGTAGTAGCTGGAGTGCGAGGCATGAGTGCTGTGAAATATTCATGGGCACGTGATTAGCCTTCCCTGAGCTTCACAGGGGGGGAAAAAGTGGCGTGAATGACTCAGGGGGTCCCAAGCTGGCACACTAGAGGGGTCTGTCACGGCTGGGCTGAATTATGTTCATTATCACACACACCTTGATTGCGGTGCTGCAGTGAGCAGTAAACACACACACACACACACACACACACACACGCACGCACAAAGAGGTTTAAACGCAGGTTTTGGTTTGCTGATTCACCACAGATGGGAACATGAGGAGGAAAAGAGACAGAGAGGAAGAGGGAGCAGACCGAGTGAGAGTTCATTATCAATATTTCAGAGAGGGAAAGAGAGGACTGGGTCAGTGGAGGAGGCCAGGCAGGGAAGTGCAAGAGTGACCGTGAAGAGCAGAGACAGAGAGATGCAGAGGAGAGAGGAGGCGAGTGAAAGAGGAGAAAGGATGAGGGAGGGATGGAGGGAGAGCTCAGTGGCTGACAGTCCCTCTGTCAGGCTCAATTTCTGATACATTTGTAACCTTGTGTGTGTGTGTGTGTGTGTGTGTGTGTGCGTGTGCGTGTGTGAAGACACTGCAATGAGTCATAACAATATAAATGGTGTTATATTAACAGTAGATAGAAGAAAATGAAAAGGATGATTGGTTTTGAACGGATTTATATGGAGAAATATTTCTGAACACAGATTCTAATAAGGTGACTCGCCTTGTTGTGTGTGTGTGTGTGTGTGTGTGTGTGTGTGTGTGTGTGTGTGTGCGTGTGTGCACGTTTGATGGCAAAGAGAAAACAAAGGTAATGAGATTTGTCTCCGTGTGTGGATCATTTACATCAACCATTGAGGAGAAAAGTGATTTGCTTAAACCACTCAGACACACACATGCATGCACACATGCACAATTTGGATGGATTTTGTGTCATTTGACTTGTAAAACGCACCAGATTTGTCTCTTTCTGTTCGGACCACCTCGCACAGGTTTTCTATCATGTCTCTTTGAATCAGTCAGACACACTGAGTCAGTCTCCCTGTTTGTGCTGTGGGCATTTTATGCAGGCCTGTGCAGAGCTGTGGGTGGATATATCAGTATAATATCAATATCATGACATGACTTTTGACATCTGATGATTTCACTTAAAATAAAATTGTAGGGGTGGAGCCAATAACTATTTTCAGTATGTATTAATTTAAAAAATGTTCAATGCAAAAATGAATCATTTGTCAATGGAAGTGAAAAACTGAGAAAATCTGCACCAGTGACGTCAAGTGGCTTTTTTTTGTTTGGCTTGATCGTATTTGACAAATTGAGGGGGCAAATTCTTACAATTAAACTCTTGGCATTTAATAATAATTTGAATACAGCAGCTGAATCATTTTGTAATAATTAATAGAATTTATAGCTTGTCCTGATGGCAGCTTATCACACTCAAACTAATGTTACATCAGCCAGTATTGATAAGTATCCATTTACTTTCATTTCCAGTGGGAGTGGGTGATACGGATGCAGTTTTCTATAACAGTATGTAAATTTTTTTATCAGGATAAATGCAAGGTGCATTTTCTGAAAACTAATTTGTTGCGCTGTTCATGGATAAAAATGCTGTGCATGAATGTCCATGAAATTAAATACCTGACAAAGCGAGGTGCTTCAGCGTACACGGCAAGATAAAATCTGTGTAAGGAGACACATTTCTCTTGTCCCGTGGTAAACAGTTTATCACCATTTCGCCTAAACCTGTTGTCCAGGTCAGGCTAATGTTGTGCGAGCCAAAGCTGCCGGACGCACTCTGCTCTGATTTGTCATCCTCAAAGTTTTTATCAGTGATGAAATATTTTGTCACACCTCAGGACCACAGTGTGCGTCATGTGTGAAATTTTCTAACAGCTTATATTATAATAACAGATTATGGAGATACACACAAAGATCAGTGCCACATTTTACTTCGACTGTTGTACTGTGTGTAGCTGTGTGACAATAAATAGATCAGTCCTAGTATGTACATTCAAATTTATGAGTAGCTGTTATTGTTGCTTTTAGGTTTGTGTCTGTGTGTGTGGCAGTTATATCATTTTTAAGGGTCTTCATGGATAAAATAAGACAGATTACACAGATCTCTTTCCAGCTGATCCAGGAAATGAATTACCCTGCAAATAAACACCATTTTATTTATGCAAAAACAGTTTCTCACAATGTGTTTAAGAGGCATTAAATGCATAGATTCTGCTGTATGAATAGTTTTACCAAATACATGATCGGGACAAGGTCTCGTCTCAGCGTGACTCCAATTTAAGAGATAAAAAAAAAAAATAAATCCACAGTCCTCGTTCTGTGCAAAAATGCATCGTGACATTCATTTTTCTGTCATGTGCAACAAAGACAAACCTCACATTCAAAAACCCCAAATGATTATTAGATTATCAGAGGAAGTCGAGATTAATTTGTTGTTGCAGTTTTAACCAGAATCCAAGTTGTTATTACAAAAACATCCTGTCACATTAGTGCTGTTATACCTGATTCAGCTCTCACAAAAGTCCCTGAAAATGAAATATGACTACCTCAAATTTGCCAGTCCTATGTAATTAAACCAGAACTGAATATATATAATGTTATATTGTCAATGCATTGACAGTATTTTAATCCTCACGTGTGCAGCTCTGCAACACTGACCAACCGTCTGATGACTTAAACGCTCACGTCTCATTAACGCAGAAATCCTTTCACCTCTCTGCCATGCTCATGACATAAAAGCAGTACACGCCTCTTATTACTATTACCTTCTTTGTTAGGTTGATGCTGGTTATCGCTTGCCTGCCTCTGACTGGGAGGATTTTCTTTACAGATTTCTGAAGCTTTTTATTAGCCTCACCTAAACTACGAAATTAATTTTGGAAAGAAATGTGAATTTTGTTCTTCATTGCTTATGCTGGAGCTATACACTATGAAGGGGTCACCGTTACATGACAAAAAAACTCCTTCAGTGTGCATTTCAATGTGTAACTATTGTTTTCAGGCACAAAACTGCAACTCAGTAGTTTTGCGGGTTGTTTTTTCCATAGGTGCATTTGATAATCTTTGTGTTTCCAACTGTGTGGTTGATCAGACACAAGTGTGACAAATGAGCAAACACACTTAAAAATCCTGGAGATCCTCCGTCACTGAGAAAGTGCTTACAGTGCACAACGGCAGGGTGTGCTTTTAACTCAGAGAGCGTGTGCTGAGAGCAGGATTACGATCTTAATAAATATGTGAGGAAACTTATCAATGTTTAATCAGCCTTCCTGCAGTCTTTTAGAGACTCAGTCCTTAAGGTGAAAGACAATCAAACGACTTCAAACTCAACACTCTATTGATACCACATGTGAAATAGTATGGGAAGGGTTTTATGGGGATTTTTCTGGGGGAGTAGAAAAGTGTTCAGCTACAAAACAGAACCATAAGTAGTAGAAGCAGTAATACAATCACAATCAGATCCATGAGATTTATTTGGCATATCTTTATATTTCTATGTTTTATATAAGATTACACACCAATGAAAACTCTTACTCTTCATTGAAGGTAATTCTGCTTCTGATGCTTTGAGGAATATTACACAACATTCATGGGTCTGAGACTCCTGTTTCAGCCTCATGGGGAATTTGGTATTTGCCAAAGAAAAAAGAGAGAGACTGCAATAATAGCCATAGCAGCTGGTGCTTTGAATGAAGGGAATAATGTGTTAATGTGTCCTCGGACGACGCGTGAGAGCTTTGTATGAAGTTGTTTCAAATTCCATCTGCATGATGTAGGATTCAGGACAAAGGTCAGGACTATAGTGGTCCTGTGTCCAGCAGCTTTCCGGGAACATAACGCCCCGTCATAACTTTGACAAAATGTTCAAATGAATTATTAATGTTGCGTAAGTCTGACATGTGAGGATGGTTAGTGTCTGTGTAAAAGATTTTGTTCAGCCCGTCATCCTGTTATTTGTTTCAGACTAAGTCGCTCTGTTGTGTTCTTCAGCGAGTGCGATACATCTGCAGTGAACTGTAGCCGCCCCCATGTCATTTCTCCAGTAGTTACAGTAAAGCTGTACTAAATTTAGCCTCTTTGGCCTTTGCATGTGCCAGTATTGGAGATATTTATTCAGCCTGGTCTTTTATCTGAGCGCTACATGAGTGGATGTGGATGACTAACATTATAAGAAAGCCCACAGAGAGCACAAACAACAGCTGAGGCGTACTCTCCTCCAAATTGTCTTGGTCTGTAGACATTATCATCATTCATGCATTTGTAGATTTGTAACAAAATCCATAAAGATGTGACAAAGTTCTACATTTTACCTGAGGAACTGAAGCGTTTGACTGTGTTCAGTTTGTCCCTACAGCTTCCTTCGTCTTCTTCCTCTGTGGGCCGTAGATGCTGTGGTGCTGTGTTGCTGCCCCCTGCTGGTTCACCTCTTTATAAGTAATAGGGATGTTTCCTTTAATCTCCAAATGTTAGGCCGTTTCTCAATTCAAAGTATGTAAACTTGCACTCGTGTACTTGGTGAGAATGTACCTGCAAGTCGGACTCTGAAGTACAGACTTGCGGGAAAGCGAGAACGCGCCGAGGCTAAAGTTAACTTGTTGACGTCACATCTCCGCTCGCTGTTGCGAAATGCATTATGGGTTATGTGGCTTCCCCAAGTCCACACAAGTCTGGTCTGATCATGGGTCTGATGCGAGCTCGATAACGAAGGAGGAGCGAGAACACATCCGGGTATTTCATGCGTTCTCGGGCAGATGTGTACTTTGAATTGGAACAGTACAAGCTCTCCGACTGATGACGTTTCACGAGTACGCGAGAACGTAAGTACGGACAAGTACGCATATTGAAAAACGGCACAAACACAATAAACCAACAACAACATTTTTACAAAAAATAAATTCAAACTGGAGTCATAAAATTATTCAAGCAATTTACTCCCATTTTCTTTGTGTAGATTAAGCCCTAATGCTCTGAGGAGGACCAAACATGCACCACAGGTCCTAATGTGTCCAGCTTGGCTCAGACCGCCACCTGTGTTTCCTGCCTGACGTGCGAATGATTGACACAGGGCGACACCTCCATTCCCCAGAGTCACGCATCGACCAGACAAACACAGCGGCTCTAAAACCCCCGTAAGTGGCTTTGACTGCGACGTGTAGGCCTCAGCCCCACTGGGAGATGTAGAGGTCAATGGTCTGAAACTGCCTCACAGTCACAGACGCCACTCTAGTAGGTTTTAATCCTTACGTATTATCCACAGCAACAAGAACATTTTTAAAAAAAATGGTTTTAGCCAATGAAGCTTTTGCTTTTGATGTGCTGTTGGGAGTCCAATCTCTGTGTTGCTCCCTCATCCCTTGATTGTTCTCCCTCTCTCCAGCACACACACAAACACACACACACATACACACACACTCATTCATTTGTCCATTAGGAACATAACACTACAAGGCTGTTTTGTCACTTTGTGCTTCATAGTGATCCGGTCTCAGGCGCTGATGGCTCTCTGACCAAAAGAGGGGGAGGTTACGCTCTTTTTCTCTCTCGCTCTCTGTTGATTTTCTGGCCTCCACCTCTAACAGTGTGAATCTTTGTAACTGGTGTTATTTCACAACAGCTTTCCAACAGGCGCTTCACAGCAGTGAGTCAATCCGTTTCTTTTTTGTTGTTGTTTTTTTTTGTTTTGCTTATGTTTTTAGGGAGATGTAGCCCACAGGGTTTGTTTTTAACCTCCCAAAACTCACTGACACCTCCTAATTCAAACGAGTGCTGTGCAGCCAGATAGGGTTCACAACCACATATATTTATTTCAAATTATAATAGAGATTTCAGTCTTTCCAAAAATACCAAATACGTCAGGATAAAATGTGGGAGAAAGATTTAAAAGAAGTCTTGAATATTGTACTGAGCGTAAGCACCAAAAGCAAATATAGCAACGGAGCATTTGAACTAGTTGATACAAAAACACAGTTAAAGGGGATTTTAAAAAACCTTGAAGCTACTTCCAAGAAATAATTGGGGCAAAACTGTATTTTCAAGAGTAAATTTGATTTTTAAACTCATTGTTAATGGCTTCTCTGCTCCCACCCAGCACACTATTTAGACTGTTAGTGATGTTCAGTGCATTTCTTTGGAAGGCAAACATGCTGTAAATGCATTTTCTCTCCGCATACTGTGCCCAAATAGCTGCGTATATGCACTGTATGTATATTAATGCCTGTGTGTGTATGTGTGTAATTTATTTCACTCCAGGCCCCGACTCACACACTCTCACTTAGAGATTGCTGCTCCTCCAAGTAGGCCGGCCGGTGGCCCGGGGCTGGATTTTGGTTGCAGGCAGAGAGCATGGTGGTGAAAACAGGGGCACTGGGTGTGTGGGTTTGTCAAGGGCCATCAGTGTCCTTGCTCCACTTACCCTGCATCAACACTTAAGGGTGTGTGTGAGTGTGTGTGTGAGCAAGAGAGAGAGAGAGAGAGAGAGTTGGGGTTGCAGAGAGAGAACATGCTGCCATAAGGGTTTTTGGATGAGACTGGACATATTGCGTGTGTGTGTGTGTGTGTGTGTGTGTGTGTGTGTGTGTGTGTGTGTGTGTGTGTGATTAAAAAATGGAAATGTTCTCATTCTGTTGAGTCTTTTGTGTGTTGCGTTCAGTGTGTGTGTGTGTGGGTTTGTATCACGGTAGTCCTGGGGCCTTTATTACAGTCTTGTTGGTTCAGTGGATTTAAAGAAGGCAGAGGTTTCTCTTCTCTTCCTTGGTCGTATGCATGTGTGCGTGTGCATGTATGTGTGTGTACAAGCGCTAGTCTTTGAATGCATGTCGGACATTTGTTGAGGAGTGACCTAAATCTGTCTGCCATCATTACCTAACAAGAAGATGGAGAGAAAAGCAAGTCACAAATAAACACACGAGCACACATATGTTTACGTGCACATAAAACGTGCACTGACACACACACCCACACACACTCCAGAGACTGTAATGCTAGATATCGAGCCCAGTCTGCAGCAGCAGATTGCAATGCGAAACAGGAAACATAAATGCGATGCCGTGCATGTTGTAGCTCAGTCTCCATCCTCCCTTCTGTCCGGGGCCAGGAGTTCAGTCTATATTAAGGAGTCATATTACTGTTGTTCTCTTGTAGCTCATCTGCCTGCGTCCCGTATGTTCCCTCATAAAATTCAACAGCGCACCGTCGCCCTCTGATCACCTGCGCCTTCAGTCAGCTGTTCACCCAGTTACGCCTGGCGGGAGGAGATCGTCTCTTCAACATCATTTATTTAGGATTACTGAAAAGTGGCCTAAGCTGGGAACAGCCCTCTGCCTGTGTGTGTATGTGTGTGTGTTTGTACAGCTATCTGTGTGAGGGCCACATTCAGGGGTTTTTTGTTTTACCATCAGACTGAGGATATTTTAGGAAAGTGAGGCCCTTTGATCAGTCCTAAGTGACCAGGGAATGCATTGTGTCAATGAATGTCCTCACAAAGACAGTCATATGAAGTGTGTGAGTGTGTGTGTGAGGATAGAAATATTAAGACTCTTGTATGGGTCAGTGACCAGTGCTGCTTCTGGCTAATTACGGACTTAAAACACGAACTCTTACACGTGCGCTCACTAACACACACACTTACACACATCCTCGCTCGCCGCCTCACTCTTGCTCCCTGAGACTGCACTGTGCTATCACCATGGTAACAGCAGATTGAGGGACTTTTTCACTGCACCGATTGTTCAATTGTTATCTCTATTTTGCTCCCTCTCTCTCTCTCTCTTTCTCTCTGTCCGTCTCTTTATTATTCTTTTCTCTTCCCACCCTGCTGTGTTTTCTCACGTGCACTCTTTCATTGTCAGCGTGGCTTATTGACCATCCAGTGTACACACACACACACACACACACACACACACACAGATCTGCACAAAGAGGAGAGGATGCAGTTCTTCACTCCCAGTCTCACACTTTCACTGGCTTCTCCCCAGGCTCTCCTATCGCGGCTGGTGGTGTGACGTCCTAACTCTTCCCGCCCAGCATGGCTGTGTCACTGTGGATCGTGGGGGTGTGTCTGCTCACTCTGGCTCACGTCGCCCCCTCTGGCCAAGGTACGTGTTGTGGCGCTGAGGTAGTATCACGTCGAGGTGTTAAACATCCATCGTCATTCAGCACCACGGACAGTTACAGCACAGCAGCAGCATACTAATCACACCACAAAGAGTTGTGCGACTCAAATATAAGCAATCGTGTTAGAAATTCTGTGACCTACACAAATAAATAATATTACATTTAAACACATTCGAGGTTTGCAGCTTGCCAAAAGGAGCGTTGGAGAAGGCGCCTGTAGCTCACAGTCAACAAACAATCAGTCATTCAGCACCACGGACAGTTACAGTACACCTGCAGCATACTAATCACAGCAGCGTGTTGGGTTTAAGTGTGGGTTTAATCCTGATGCAGCAAACACCTTGTCATGTGTACATGATACTCAAGCTGATGTGAACAACCGGATTAAGGTAATGGTAATGGGATTTTCTCCAATAACCCTGGTTTACACAGATTTGTAAGGCAGTCGGGTAAGTGTTTTGCACCGAGGGTGCATGTAACATTCAAATGCAGGTCTGAAAGGAAAGAAAATAAAATCCTATACTTGTCAGATTGTGTTTACCGAACACCTCACAGTCAGTAGTATAAGCGTTATCCTCCCCGCTGTCTCAAAATGCAAGATATTGTGATGTACCCACGCATCACATCACATCACATGTAGGTGTCACAGTGGAGGTGCGATGTGATTTATGTCAACAGTCTTGCATCTGGGAATCTTTCCAGCGTACGTTTTCACACATGTGCATTTTAATTATTAAATTGCTGGCGTTGGATGTGTTCACACTTCTGAAGCACATCTCATGTGCGTTAATTGTATTATGATTTTAATATATACAGGTATGGGCATAATTTGAGTGAATTATTCAGAGTAAGGTGTTTATATGACATTTGTGAATCACTGTGTGCATCAATGTATTTGTTCATGGTGTTGGATGAATGATCAGTCTCTACAACAGGTATTTAAAGGGAAACTCATTTGATTTCACATAGAAAGGCTCTACACTTGTTACTAAGAGTCTAAGTGTGGTTTAATGTAGTTGAAAAAAACCTTAGATGATGTAATCAGAATGAAATATCACTGGTCCAGACTAAAATAGCTCAACAGACAAAAATAACCAATTAAATAAATAACTTTGGTCATCCCTGACTTTTCTTCTGAGGTTGACATTTGTGGCTTTTACTAAAACATCCAGACAGCTCAAATGTATTGTCATAACATTTGGCACAGATGATGTATCTACTGAGTTATAATGTAGTCCTTTGACTTAATCTTTGGACCAACATAATGGTTACATCAGCTATCAAATAACTTTGAAATAGGGTAAATTTGTGACATGTCAGCTCTGTGACTGTAAACATGTTAGGATGCTGACATTAGTAACACTCAACTACAAGTAGTAGTTAAATCCTTAGTCTCGTTCTAATTCTGCCTCAAATCACATTCTTACTTATGTATTTGCCAAGAAGACATGAAGGCGGCAGATCGTCACAACAAAAAACAATATGTATTTTCTCCTTTTTTTCCTCCCTCCCTCTCTTCTTTGTCACAACTCTTCCCCTACATCACACCACCTCGTGTGCAGCTATGTCTCGGGCTGCCATGCCGTTCGGGCTGCTGCGGCGGGAGCTGGCATGCGAAGGTTACCCCATAGAGCTGCGCTGCCCAGGAAGTGATGTGGTTATGGTGGAGACTGCCAATTATGGACGCACCGATGACAAGATATGTGATGCAGACCCCTTCCAGATGGAGAACACACAGTGTTACCTCCCTGACGCACTAAAGATTATGTCCCAGAGGTGCGTATCTGCTGAATCGGTGACGGTATTTGCATGAAACCACAAATTATAACCTAGTTTTTAAGCTTTGTGAATATGTGATTTGGAAGCAATTAAAACAATCAATGAGAGCATCTACTGTTTTGTACATACTACATGTGTGTACAGGTTACGTGTTGATTGGGGGGGAAATATTAGACAAAGCCAATACCATGTGTTGTGGGTCATGTGTACGTGCAAGTGCAGCAATCTCCCCGGCTGAGTGTGATTGCCTGGCTGCACCATTAGCTGTGTACTCAGCAGTGTTTTCCTAGAAGAACTGATCAATATTCAGCATGAGGGAGAGTAGACAAATGGAGTGTCCTTTGCTTCCCCTTTCCTGTCTGTTAATCACTCTCCTTTCTTTCTTTGTTTTCTCACTCCATCATCCCTTCGACTGGTCCATCCATCCATCCATCCGTTCACTCATCTGTCAATCAATCAATCAATCCATCCCTCCCTCCCTCCATCCATCATCCGACCACTGTCCTCCAGGTGTAACAACAGGACTCAGTGTGTGGTGGTCGCAGGGGTGGACGTCTTCCCAGACCCCTGTCCCGGAACATACAAGTACTTGGAGATCCAGTATGAGTGTGTCCCTTACAGTGAGTATGCATATATATAAACACACACTTAAACACACACATACTGTACGCACACGCACACGCAAACATGATTCAGATTTAACCTATTTTTGTCGAGATGCATTTCAGGTTTAAGGTGTTTGTTTTGTACTCACGACCTCTGATGTTTCCCTGAGAGATTGATGAATAGAAAGAAACTGTTGTGAGAGGTTGTGTGGGTGTGTGTGTGTGTTTTTTTTTCTCAGGGAGTGTGTGTGCGTGTTTTTGAATTACGAAAGAAAAAGTTGGATGCAGAAAGTACAGAAAGAAAAAAAAAAACTGTAGGGCATTTGCAAAGTGTATGTCTTTTGTATGTGTGTGTGTGTGTGTGTGTGTATGTAGAGGGTATGCATTTGTGCGTGCATTGCGTGTGTGTGTTTTCTTTTCCAGATTCACGCCACAGGAGTTGCTCTCTTTTCTCCACAGGAGCCTGATTGAAGGGAAGG
>OOFC01044418.1:0-32842 GCA_900323345.1 Pseudochromis fuscus | reverse complement strand
ATCATGGTGTGACATTACAGATTTTTATTTGCTTTTGCCATACCTCTTCTGCGATTCCCCCACGTCTGTGACACACCAACATGTTACTGCAGACCAAGCTAAAAAACTTGACTAAAAGTGTTAGTTCAATAAGATCCTTATATGGGATAGTTTTAAGCTTTAAATTCATTGCATATCTTGTAATAATCCATTATTACAGGAGATATTCATCAAAAATTTGGCAACCAAAATGATTTTTCCAAAAAATAGCAAAACAAACACTTAAGGCCAAAACCTTTTACTCACTGAGCTGAGTAAGTCAAAAGAC
The DNA here is from genome assembly GCA_900323345.1 of Pseudochromis fuscus. Taxonomy (NCBI): domain Eukaryota; kingdom Metazoa; phylum Chordata; class Actinopteri; family Pseudochromidae; genus Pseudochromis; species Pseudochromis fuscus. The sequence goes on along the minus strand of OOFC01044418.1, from coordinate 32,535 downwards.
TGTATAATTTTCACTGAACAACACTGGTAGTCTTAACACATTTTAAGAAAAATATCAAAAAGCATTTTTTATCAAAATGCACACATGCAAGTTAACTGTTCATCAAAGCTGTTGTAGTCCAGGCAGGTAAAATCCAGTCGTCGTCTCCTCCTCAATTTAATGGTCACAACATGTTGGTTGCTCTTGCTGCAGGTTTTTGATCAATCTATGTCCCCTGTTGTGGACAACTTGCCAAGCACCTGTTGATGTAGCTGGATTGTAGCAATATAAACCAGTACATCAATAAAATAAAGAATTTGTCACTGATGTTACTTGAACTGCCTTAATTGTTAGGATATTGTATCCACCCTCTGTCTGTCACAAGACTAAATTAGTTTTACCTTATCTTTTAGAGGGGCCCAGCACTACTAGCACAGCCAGCTACGACAGCAGAATTGGGAAATCACATGGATCACATGGTATGCTTATTAATATCTGGATGAGATAACTCGAGATGAGATAAATTACTAATCAATGCAATGCAAAGTGATTTTAAAGTGTATTTTTAGGGATTAAAATAAGTATACAAAACCTCTTTGTCACTTTGTCGTTTGCCAAGATCACGAGCTATAGCTCTGTTCACATACTCTGTTACCACAGTAACTGATTCAGAGTAACTCTCTGTGAAATGGGCTGGAGGTACTCCTCTTTCCTGGGATTGTTTTTTGTAGCTTCATTTCATCATTGACAAACATTCAACTACACTTCTGCTTCTCCACACTTGGGTCGCAGGGGTTCAAATATTATTTGCAAATGTTAAATTTAAAGAGACTGGAATCTGATGTTTCAAAATCCAGCCATCCTGTTGTTTCCCTGCTGATGGAAAGAACTGTGAAACTGACCAAGATATTGAATTTATTACATTGAATTTATAACAGTGCAGCGCAGGGATGCACCTATGGTTTTTGAGTGACTCTGCTGCCCTCTTGAGTCAAAATGGTGCTAATAACATGCACAGTGTAATACAATCAATAAATCCTACATTTATAAGATTCAGTTTTTGTGCAGCTATCTTAAGGATAGGACCACATGTTCCCTGGGTTAAAGCTACAAAAGTGCTGACAGCAGGGGTGTAGTCTACATGATACGCAGGTATACGCCATATACCCACTAGAAAAGGTCCAGAATTTCCATATAACCACTGAAAAATGCGCCAAGATAGCACCAGTAGGGTTTTGTGGCATAACTTTAACTTTCCCGTTCATAAATTCGCCTTTTCTGTTTCACAAAGCGGGCACTTTTGGACCATATGGCGCTTTTCCACTGGGACCTACTCACCTTGCCTAGGCTTGTCTCAGCTCATCTTGGCTTGCACATTTAGGCTCTAACTTGAAAACAACTAATTTCTCACCTGAAACACTCGTCATAACAGTAGAATTCTGAAGGTTACTTCATCAACTGTCTCCTCCTTCACCTGATGACCGGCTACATGGAAGAGGGACTGTTTTCTATAATGGAAACGCAACCGAAGTTGTGCATGACTGTTTACAGACTGTTTACATTTTTCTGATACTACTGATGTTGTAATGATACAAAGCTGGTTAAAAATCAGTTACTTTGGTGCCTTTTCAAGCTTCAGAGAAGTTTATTTGTGTTGTTTACATGATTTTTTGCACTTGATTGCTGAAATTTTTATCTATATAAGTATATTGTAATTTATTTATTCATTATTTTTTCTTTATTTGAAACTTATTTATCTTGTCTTGTCACTAGCTGTTCAGTGGTTAATTAATGACCAGCTATTAATGACTGTTATACATCTTGTATTACTTATAATATATTTACATTTAGATAATACATAACTAGTCTTTCATGATCTCAATTATGTGTGGGTGCATACTTCCTGCATTAATGAGCGTGGTGGTTCTTGTGTGGGGCTGTTTTAGAGCAGCTACTGCTCTGGGAGGGCTGCTGCAGGACAGATGTTGCTCCAGTGTGCGAGGTTGGGATTGGAAAAATCACAGTATACCCTCTACTACAATGAACTAGATTACATCACTGGCTGACAGTTTATATACTGACATTAGTAACACTGACAGCACTTTGAAAACACTTGTTTTTAGTAGTGCTATATATAAATTATCATTACTAACATTGCTAAAATTTTGAGTATATTAATTTATTTTATATAAAAAATAGTTTCACATTTCTGATATACTTTGTCAACTTTTTGTAGATAAATTTAGTATACACACAAGTGACATATGGGGGTTTCCAGCATTTCATAAAAGTCAAAAGTAACAGCAGGTATGAAAGCAGCTGTCAGAATATTGCTTTATTTTAAATCTGAATTTAAAAAAATGAAAATAAGAATACAAAAAACAGCAAATACAAATAACTACAGTATAAATGGAGAAAGAAAATATTAGATGCACACATTTTTAATACATAGCTTAAAATTCCTTTTCAGTTTCAGCAACATTTTGACCAATTCAGTGTAAAAAAGGCAGTAATAAATTATGTGTTTTAATGATTTGGAGTGACTGTGAAAGTCCTGCTCATCTCAAAATTCACTTTTAGATGAAGAAAATTTAGCAGAAAGACATCATCTTATCTTTCCATTGCTCTAAAATTTGGCACTAAAATCTTGTCCATGCTTGTAGAACTTAAGTTACAGCCAGGTAACCTTTATTTTTCATCTGCCCTTGGCAATTGTGTTGACTCATTTTGTGGATTTACAATTTGCCCTGAAATAGCAAATTGGTTCTTGAATGCCTACTGCCATGAGCACGCTACTTGTGTGTAAACTCAATTTCCTTTGGGTCAGTGAATGAATTCCATCATTTCATACATTTTTTTTTTTTCCTGCATGAGTTCGACTGTGATGCCCAACAAGCCTCCTCATCAGCCTTTGGGATTCTCTCTTTCGTCCTGCATGATGGTTTCAATTTGGTCGCCCACGCTTGAGAAGCACGGCCGCTCCTCGAAGTCGTACGCCCAGCACTCCTTCATCAAGCTGTAAACCTGGTGTTACAGTAAGAAAAATATGTTAGACAGCAAATAGCAGAAATACAAATTGAGGGAACACTAATAATAATGATAATCATCATCATAATAATAGCAACAACTTTATTTAAATAGCACTTTTAAAAACAAGTTTACAAAGACTTGTAAAACACAAGAAAAATGCACATTATACATTAAAAAAAAGCAATGTAATGCAACAAAAAAAAAACAAATAGAAAGAGCAAGATCAAACAGTTAAGTAAAAATGAAATAAAACAGAATAAAGTGGAGAAGTACAAGCTGAAACAGGAGTGATGTGATATTGTCTGAGAAAAACCAGTAAGAAGTGAAGCTGCTGCACTGGAACAAACATTTGATTAGACAGAGGCAACAGTTATGTCAACAATATTATTGATTTATAGTATTAGGTAGAGCATATCTGAACATACCTTGGGTGGACATTTTGGAGGAGCCGGCAACCTCCAGTTATTCTTCAGGATATTTGCCAGGTGCATTGAAATGGATGTTCCCTGCACATTGTGTCCAATCTCCTGCATACAGAGCTAAAACAAAACAGTCATTTGTGGTCAGTCATAAATTAAATTGAAATATTGTCCACACATTTGTAACAACGGAGAACTTGCTTACTCTTTTTGGGTTGGAGCTCATATCACAGTAAGAGAAAAGCTCATGAAGAACGACCCCAAAACTCCAGACGTCTGATTTGTGGGAGAATCGAGACTCGTTGATGGACTCTGGAGCGTACCTGCATTGAAGGAGTGGTGTATGATTGATAAAGTACCAAGCGATCTGCAAGTATTTCTGTTCATAAGTGACAAGGCAGGCTTCTCAGATGCTTGACGACTTCAGTGTCTTTGACTTTCAACTTTAATTTGTACAGAAACAAAAGACTTTGGTTTGATTTAAGTTTGAAACGGGAATAAATCTACCAGAAGATTGGGCTCTCTCCAGGCTGCGTGACGCGGTAGTACTCCTTGTCTGAAGGAATAACCTTGGTCAGTCCAAAGTCGGCAATTTTCACCAGCGACTCACTGGCTACCAGGATATTTCTGGCTGCAAGGTCTCGGTGCACATAACGCAGGGACTGCAGGTACTCCATCCCCTGAGAAAGAAGACAAGAAAAAGTTAAAAATAATAATAATAATACTTTCTAGACTCCTTTACAAAATGCAGACCATAAAACCAGATAAAACAGTGATTATATAAGCAAATAAAACTAATAAATATTAGAAGCTGGTCAATAAAAATCAATTAAAACCAGGAACTGTTTTCTGATTAATGTGTTTCCAGAAGAGACTTAAATGAGGTGACTGTCTCTGCTGTCCTGATGTCCTCAAGCAGCTCGGTCCACAGCTTTAGGACTCAGAAATAACTAAAAGTTCTCTGCCAGAGGATCTAAGGCTGCTCAGAGGCTCTTAAGTAACAAAGATATATAGATTTATAGCACAAAGACAGGCCATGAGAAGCCTTAAATCAATCCTGAGATATAGTGCTAGCCAGTGCAAGGATGCTCTAACAGCTATGATATGGTCACTAATGGATTTGTGTTCAGGCCAAATGTTGTAGTCGAGGGGTGAGGAAGTGAAGGTGTGCAAAATGGTCTTCATGTCTTGGAAAGATAAGACAATAATAACATTGATAATGTACACAGTGAAAGAAAACACCAGGTCTATGTTCGGGGAAGCATTGACTGACCTCTGAGGGTCACTGTAGTTAAAAAGATGAAGAGAAGACACAGATAAGAGCTCCACCTACAGACAGCTTGGATCCTGGAATTATTATTATTTACTATTAGTTTGACCAAAATGTCAGTAAGGTGTGAGGAGTGGTTCAAATCACTTTATTAAATAATGACGTGATACAGAGACTGATACAGTTTTTTTCAATTCCTACAAAGTTATGTTTGTAATCTTAGTGGATTTCTCATCAACAATTATAAATCCTGTTGGGTAAGAGTTCAGCAGAAGTTACTGGATCCATGAATTCTGAATGTTTGTTATATCTTCCTGTAGGACCTCTCTCAGCAGGAAAATGTGAATTTAAAGCAATGCGTTTATTTGATGTTTGATTTTTTTTGCGTCATTTATTGAGTGAAAATCCTGTTTTTAATAATGTGATGATGATGATCCGACTTTACCTTACAGATCTGAGAGGCAAACAGCAGCAACCGCCTGGTGTTGACATTGTGTCGGTTATTCTCCAAGTAGCCAATCAGGCTGCCGTAGGGCAGGTACTCCATCACTAAGCTCATACTGAGGCGACCTGTGAACAAGCAAACATTAAACATCACAGTTATGCAGCACACACAAGCCTCTCTCTGTTCAATCTATTTAATTCATTCAATCCAGACAACAGAAAGAGATACCTGTGTGTTCAGAAAACAGTTTCAATTTTCTATTCATTCCTCACTCGTGAGGTTGATAAAGAGGTAAATGTACAATGAATCCTGCAAACAATAAAAGCTGCACACTAAAAATGACGGGATGTTTTCACCCTGAACTGAATAAATATTGGACTACATGCTGAATTAACATTTTATTGTTATTACTTAACATTAGATTTTTTTATATATACTCATATTACTGGGGTAAAGTAACCCTGCACTGCACTGATCCAATATCTACCCAGTTCTGGTTTAAAGCAACCAAGCAGTTAGTTCTGCAGGGTGTGTTTTATAAAAGATTAGCTGATTTATCTAATAAGAATATTAGATTTGACAGTTTTACAGCGTACAGTGATTGAAGCAGGTGATTTCAGGGTGTCATACAGTGTGTTGTGTTAGCAGAGAATGATTTTTTGTTAGTTTTTTTACCCATGCTGTAGCAGACTCCTCTGTATTTGACGATGTAGTCGCAGTATAACACGCTGAGGGTTTTGACCTCCTTTTGGAAGTCGTCCATTGTTGACTGTTTGTTGGGCTGCAGCTTCTTCACAGCCACCAGCTCACCGGTGTTATCACCCAGCGGGTCGTACCGACACAGTTCAACACTGCCAAAGTTTCCCTGCAGAAGTCACACAGTTGGTATTTAGAGCCAGAAATGAGACATAAACTTCCACAACTCTGATTTGCCTGGACACAACTTCTAAAATCTCCACTGATAGAAAATGAAGACTTTAATTGCCATATTTTGAATTAAAAACATAAATTGTGTGTTGATTGTCTTTTGGGCCACACTTACTTTTCCCAGTGGGGAGATGTAGCGTAAGTGTCGCTCCTCAAACAGTGCCTGATCATGCAGAGCTGGGCTAAGGGTTCGACACACAGGGTTCTGTGTGACTGGCTCAGTGGCGTGAAGTATCACATAGTCTGCCAAGAAACAAGAAAACATCATCAGTAACATCTTTTAATGTTCTGATGAAGCTGAAATGCCTGAATGCTGAAATAACACTACCCATTATGAAAATGACTGTCAGTAGTAAACTCCTCTCACAACCAGTTTGTTCAATAATTTACCAAAATCTTCTGTAGGTCTGTCAACCCACATTGCACTCAGAGATTTGTGTAATTTACAATCACACTCTGAGGTGTTGTAGCGACACAGCTACACGTGTCAGAAAACAAATTAATTTTAAAAATGAAATGAAAGTTTGGACGAATACAATATAACAAAGAAGTAAATAAATACATAAATTACATTGCTGTAAATAGATAAAGGGTCATGCTGCTGTTACTACAGTGGTGCTTATGTTTAATATTTTTGGTATTTTGAAGGGTGTTTGTTTTCTAAAATATACTGATTTAATCTATTTTCCCAGAAGCCAATGTTTATCATGTTTGGGTGGTGTACGTACAGCTTCTACCAGCAGGCTGTGCTGTTGAGCAATTAAGAAAGGTTTTCAAACAGACGTGGCAGAGGAAGAAAAATTTGAAGTTTGTTGTCCAGTGGAGTTTAGCCATAATTACAATAAATAAATAAATTAAAATAAATAACAGAGAACAACAAAATACTGTAATGACCAAAAAGGTGTAGGCTGAAGCTTTAGCTTATGTTACCTACCCTCTTAACAGTTCTTCACTTTAGCAGCTTAATATCATCTGGGTCAACTTGTGAATTCTGGTATTAACTCAACTGAAATGAAATAAACTAGCACCATATGATGCACATCATTACCTGAAGTGATGAGACTGTTGAGCTGACGGATAATACTGCGACAGGACGGCCTGAAGGCAGCCTGGTAGTCCATACACTGAGCAATCAGATCTGCCAGCTCTGTCCACTGGGAGGGAGGCAGCTGCTGGAAAGTCTCATAAAACTGCTGCTTCTACAAAAACACATCAGTAGGAGCAATTATTGATAATGTATGGGCTTTGTTTTAATTAGATTCACAGTGTATGAAGTGATAGCTTTAATTCTGCTCTTTTCATGGTGTTGTATATAAAAGAACCTTTGTGGTAAAACGAATAAAATTTGAAAAACTAATGCAGCGATCAGAGGTGTCTCTGTCTGGTCTTATACTGAACTTTATTTATTGTAACCAGAGTTAAACCATGTCTTTAACTTCAGAAACATTAATGTCTACAGGAGCTTTTCTACAAGCCATAGCAACCATTTTCCCACCCATAGTAATGGAGGTTTAAGTGAGCCTGTAACTTCAACAACACAGGTTCAAACTCTTCCTAACCCTTATACCGCTGTCCTGTCACGTCAGCTTTTCATTTGACTTATCAGGAAAGATGTGGATGTACCCGCTCCAGGGCCCAGCCCCGCAGTGGGGAGTTTCCATTGTTGAAGATTTCCCACACAGTGGCGCCAAAGCTCCACTTATCACACTCCAGGGTCAGGTTGTCTGGTGCCTCCAGAACCTCGGGGGCCACCCAGGGGATCCTGTCCAGGATCACTAAAGAAAAACAACCATTATTACTATACTTGATTATCTATTCCTCTGGTTGTCTAGTCTGGAAGACATGGTAATGTCACAGGAGCATCAGTTGGGAAATAAATTTATCTTATTGATCAAGTTTTACAAACACGATTATTCAATTTATATTCCTACCGTTTAAAGAAAAATGAGGAAAAACAGCCAAGAATGCTGCTGTATTCTGGAAATTATTAACAAAAAATAAAGAACTCAGAAAAATATACTTATTTTCCCAAATGATAATACTTTTTCTAGATTTCATTTGATATGAAATGTTGTTTATTTTTTTCTTTTTGAAGTTAAATAAATGCATGTGTAGTAAAAAAAGATAAAGTGATAAATGTTTGTTAATGTTTTACTGTGAAAACTTCCAGAATAAAAAATAAACCATAGCAGTCAATTAACAAACACATATATGAAAAATAAATAAATGCATAAATTGTTAATTGTCAATAATTTTCTGTGTGTGTTTATTTATTTATGTATTTATTCCTCCCTTCGTAGTCTCCCTGTTATAAAATGTCAGCATTATAAATGTGGCTGGTGGTGTGAGACATGACTCCAGGCAGATTAGAAAACAGTCTTTTACCATCCTTGCCCAGCATGGCCACGCTGATGCCCGGGTCACTCAGCTTGACAAAAGGAGAGCTGCCCTGCGATGTGTCACCTTCTCTCGCCAGCAGCAGATTTTTGGCGCAGATATTTCCATGAACAATGTTTTTTTCCTCCTGCAAGACAATTACTTGTTCATGTCAGCTGATCACAGCAGGCGAGATGTCATTCAGGATCACTCAAGTTCATTTTCATTTAGACAGCAATGATGTATTCAATTAAAAACATCGTCATCGTTTGTTTGTCTATCCTCCACACAGAATCTGCATTTAATAAACAAAATACAGTAAATCCAGTCAATCCTGCTGCTGACTGTGCTTTTCTGATTTGTACATCAGAAAGTTTTCCCTACCAAAAAGTTGAGCGCAGACGCAAGCTGTTTGGCTACGTCAAGTTTCCAGCTCACTGAGACAGATCTTCCTCTTTTCAAGTAAAGGTCGAGGGCCCCGTACTTGACAAACTCCTGCACCATGATGTCTGTAAGGCACAACAGCTTTTGTTTCTACAGCTGCACTTCAAACCAAACACAGACAGAGATGCTCGCCCACAGAACAGGCACTGAGCTGGGGGGTCGCGAGGGGATTGCATGTGAGGATTTTATCAACTTAACAGGGAGAACAGGACTTAATATTACAGTATGTTCATTTAAAATATTAATTGTTGCCACTATTTTGAACCTAAAAAAAAACAAGGCACAAAATTGCTGTTAACCAAATATAATTACCATCATCCATAATTACTTTGACAGCAACAACACACACCTAGAAAACATATATATCATCAAGCCTGTGAGCAGACAATTATAAAAAAGCATGCAGCTGGTTTAAACTTACTTTTGACTCCATGAACACTGACACCATATACAAGGAGGAGGTGTTTGTGTGAAATCTGACTCATCAAACTGGCAGCTTCAAAAAATGACTGAGCAAAAGAAGATACAGCATTTTTAAAATTTATGAGTAATCAACAAGTATTAGATACATATTTTTAGTGGTAAAAACCCCACCTCCCAGCAGTTCTTGTGAACCACATCGAGCTCTTTCAGTAGCACCTCTGTCATGTGCTTCTCTCCGTCACGAATGTCAGTTTTGTAACCTTTAAATATTCGAGTGAAGGAGCCCTGTCCGAGACTTTCATCCTGAGAGGGAAAATGTATATTCAGAAATGACAAGGACATTTCCTCCATCATAAGTATTAACTTTGAAATTCTGTTCATATGATTTAGAATAGAAATCATAAATGCAGATGTAGTCGTACTGCAATCAATTGAACAACAGTGGAAATGTAGTAGAAGAAGAACTGTGAAATTGACAGATTGATAGAGTTGACGGATGACTTGATGGGCAAAATAGGCTGTTTTTACCCCGCATTGGGTAAAAAAAAAATGCTGGAAGATGTTTGATAAAAATAACAAAATGTTGTACAAAGATAAAAAACAAGATGCTGAAAAATGTTGCATTAAAAACAACAAAATGATGAAAAATGTTGAGTAAAAACATCAGACAGGATAAAAACAGCCAATCTTGCTGAGTTAAATTATCCCAATATGTCGTTAGCCAGATTTTGAATAGAAACAAACCAGCATTAATTAGTGTACAATTTTCAAACGATGATTGTAAGAAACCTGTTACAGCTGGTGTCGACACACTCACCCATTTCAGATCTTCATATTTGATCATGTGAAACTGGATGTGACTGAACTTGTTCCTCTCAGGTGTTGGGGACCCCTGAGCTTCTACAGAGCTGCTGTTGCGAATGATGATCAAGTTTGTGAGCTCTTCAAGAACGGCAGAAAACAGGGTTATTGGTGCACAATCTACTCAGGGTGTTATAACAAACGTACATGTCACAAGTGACTGTGAGTACATTTACAGTATCCAGTAATAGGTTTGCCATGTTTCCCTGGTGCTATAACATTAATAATATTACTTCAGCCTGTAGATGTTTAATAGCTTATTTAACTATATAATACATGACGTAAAATAGAAATACACAGACTTATCAGAAACTTTTTCTCTCTCCCTCTTTTTCATTTAAATTTCATACATTAGGGTATTATGTTACATCTAATATGTATCTTTACATATTTTACATTTGTCTTAATTACATTCACAAGACAATAAGTTGCCTGAGGTGTTAAATTTAGAAACTAACTCAGATTTGATGCTGTATTGCCACTATGGACATGAAAGATATGTTACTATTGTGTCTAAAGACCGTATTATTGAGAATTCATAAGCTAAACCAAAAGCCTTAAACATTTGATAGAGCTATAAATTCAGTATTCTGTACATTTTAAGAAAAGTACCTTTGGGTCGGGGCGGGCAGCAGCGAGCTAACTTGACCGGTACCTCAGCGAGCAGCACTTTGTTGTGTTGATAATAGCTGGTGAGTTGTCTCAAGCTGAAAAAGGATTTCTGGACACCAGGAAGACTGTAGTGCTCATTTTTAATGATGAGACAGTCTTTATAATCAAGTCCAATTGGCGTCTGCAGAAGTAAGTGATGGATGTAACATTTTGAATAAAAGTTCACAATACATAATCCACGCATTTTAATCAAGATGTAAGAGATACAGAAACTAGCACACATCTGAATGAGCTGATGCTTCTAAGCTTTAGCTGCTAAACTTATGTGAAAACGTTTTATGTTATTTTGGTTTGGTATCAATGCATAAAAAAACACAAGTGCATCATCTGCATAGAAATGGACTTACATACAAAACCAGTAATTCAAGCCCCTAGTGCATCTGAGCTACTCTGCTGAATGGGCTACAAACTGAGTAAAAAAAGGCCAACCAATGGAGTTCATAAAAACACGCAGAATACATTATAAATAATTCTGTGTCTGTATCTTTACCTGAACACAAACAGTGAGGAAGAAGTTGTCATAGTTCTTGGGACTCTGCCGGAGCAGGAAGGTGCCGCCTTTATATCCTGACTTTTTCAGCTTGTTCACTGCAAACTCTGATCTGATCAAACAAGATGTGAAAAAAATATCTCAAAAGGTGCACGTGAACGGTAGAACTAGTTTATTTATTTGTTTATTTTTTATCAAAACAACTCACGTGACAGGGCCATGACAATGATTTTTGATTCCCTCCAGAATACTTGGTGGGGCAATGTCTTGGCAGAAGAAGTGACTTGAGTCTGTGGTCAGTCTGAAGTAGCCGTCAACAAGTGACACAAATGAAAAAGCTTCTTTGAGACTCTGGAACTTGGCTTCCTGAGATGCAAAGCATAAATAGGTATATATCTTGTATATCAAATATCAAATAAAAACATTAATGTTTTAAGTGTAAAATATGTTTGTTTTTTGTTTGTTTGTTTGTTTACCAAGCATCTGTCATCCTTGCGTGTTATCGTCACCATCCGGCTGTCCTGGGGAATCTGCTCATGGCAGACCCTCTTTATACTGATGTCAATGATTTCTTGGAAATCACAGAAAGTTTGCCACTCCTAAAAAAGAGGAATAATTATGGCTTTTCACCCTAATAATTCAGCAACACCTACTTATTACACCCAGCCACAGCGTAATTATGGACTGTTCTTTTTTGTTTGCAGCCACAAACACAAGGCTCAAATAACTTTACAAGAACAAGATAACTTGAATCTTACATGCTGAAGAAAAAGACAAGACAATACATGACATTAGATAAAATACTACATAATCTGGCAGATCTATATCATAAACCAAGTTGTTGATTGTCGACCTTTAGTGGAGACTAGAAAACACCTCCAAGAAATTCTAAACTATTCATTTTTTGCAAAGTACCAAGAAAACAATATAAAAACAATATAAAAGATTACAGAAAAAAGTATGGAGTGCCACACTCTGCCCACAAACCATAATTATAAAAACTTTAACTTATTTTTACCAGAGCACCTCCACTGGTCTGAATTCCAGTTTCCCCAGTGACCCGCACCAGAGAGAACGCTGACTTTGACTTGGTGGAAGAGGGATTCACTTGGAAAGTTTCACTCCCCAGTGAAGGCTCGATGCCAGCCAGCTCAATCAGGTACTTGAGCTTCAAGCTGCACTCATCTACCGAGCAGTCGCCGAGCTTCTTTAAGAAACGCTTGAGGGTGTTTCGGATTCGGTAACGATCCAGGCGGTTTCGTTTCTGGATGTCGAGGCGATGAGACATGGGAAGGCATGATTTGTAGCTGAGGGGGAAAGTATTTGATGTCAGGATTGGTGGAAAAGTGATTATTTTTCAAGGAACATTTTGAGAAGTTCTTGTTTGCTAGTTTGTTACACAACAGTGTTCAATGCGATTCCTCAGGCATTATAAGCTTGAAGCTCACATAGACTGTATATAAGAGATGGATGTAATCCCTTGGTCTAAAAAGTGAAGCCAATGCTTAAGTGCTAAAAAGTGCATGATGGATGCTGGCTCCAAAAAAAATTAGGCAAAATTGACTCAGTACATTTTTTTCCACATTTCATTCTGATGTAATTTGCTGGTGTCATTTCTTCTTATCAGTAACTGTCCTGGTGGTCCATCTGAAAACATTTCCAGACTAAAGTAGATATTAGGCCTCAAAGAGAAGTGTATTTGGGGCGTAGCGGTTTGATTGACAGGTCTGGTCTCAAAGGCTGCCTCAGATGCTCCATTACACCCACCCTCTCACTGGCCCTTGCTCTACCCTCTCACCCAAATGTGGTCAATTCGGGTGCCCCCACAATGTTGATTGATAATATGATTTTCTGTTGAACTAAGATCTTCAGAGGACAAACTCTATGTATGTTCTGTGTGAAGGTTAGACATAAGTTTTAGGCTGCGCCTGTAAGTTTCTGTATATGGCAAATGTCCCAGAATAGTTTGTCAAATTAAGGAAAACTGAGACTTGTTCAACATACATGTCTATCATTGGAGGAAAGGTGGTTCTGTGAGTAGGTCAAATGTGCAGAGCAAGAGCATAAGAGGCCAAATGAACTGTTCAGAAATTGGCCAGATGTGCAAACAGCATGTTGTACATCTCTGACCTGGATCCATAATAAATGTACATGAAGCACTACTATGATCTTCATCTCACACAACCTTCACCAGGGGAAACACCCATTACAGTGATAGCAAAATGTCAAATCCCATAGATGACTTCACTTTGGCTACATCTAACTTTTATATACAGTTTATGTGTTTAAGAACTAGAAAAATGAAACCTGATTCATCTGTAAATACCTGACGGTCTTGCAGAGGTCTCTTACACTCTGATGCCGCTCTTTAGCCATCCTCCACAAGTCCAACACTGCAAGTCCCAGACACTCCTCCTGGGCACTCAGAGGTGGAGCTACTCCGGCCTCACTAGCAATAAAGTCACTTCGCAACTGAACACAATAAAACAAGAAACAAGAAAAATCGATCAGCGACACACTTTTGGATAATCTCAAACGTGTCAAAGAAAACACTTATGACTTTATTTACACAGTAGGAACATCAAATTCTCAATTTTGATGTCTTAACGGTTCATCAAACCCTTTTATAACTTGAATTTGAATGCCTTTATAATATATATAAATTTTTTAAGTTATAGCCAAAGTTTTTTGTTAAATCTTGGTGAGTAAATAAATACAAAGAATATTTTGTATTTTACCTGAGCAAAAAGATAATCAATGACACTGTAGTCAAGCACTGGACAGACTGCGTCTCTTGTCAGACTGTAGCGGTAGGAAGTTCTTGGTCCTTGTCCAAACCAGTTTTCAAAGAAAAACCTTAACACAAAGAAAAAATACAATATTTATCATAGCATCACACTAATGTTTGCTTCTAAAAAGAACCTTTGGATGCTAATTGGTTCAAGAAGAACATGATACGTGATAACAAAATTATTTGTGTAATGTATAGTTCTACCAAAAATCTTGCAACTGTACTTAATCAAATACTTGAACTTTTACTGTAACCTATGAAATACTTTGAGTCAATGAATTGGTGTAAGATGAATTAAATAAATGATGAGGTTTCTACTTGAGTAATGGCAGAAATGAACTGTCCCTTGTCACATAGATATATAGCAGCATCGTCCACGGTGCCTGACACCCCCACCATGGACTGTTCACTCTGCTTCCCTCTGGGAAGAGGTTCAGGAGCATTCAGTGCAGGATCACCACGTTCTGCAACAGCTTCCTCCCTAAGGCCGTCAGACTTTTAAATGGACAATAAAACAATATAACATTTATTCAATGACTGCACTGTACTGTCACGTTGTCACTTTATCATTCATTCTGCATTATTTATCACTTTAGATTACCACCATTGTGGTTGTCTTGTTCCCTTTGCACTCATGTTCTTCCTGCACCTTTGTGTTTTAAATATGGTGTTATCTACATCCTTTACTTCTATTTATCCACCACATTTTTTATTTCTACCTTTTTATCCATACTACTGAACTTCTACCTCAATTCACCTGCTGCTGTTGCTTTGCTTTGCTGTGATTTTATATTTTGCTTATAATGCTGTTGTTGTGTTGTTACTGTGCTAGAGCTGTGCCATGAAATTTCTTCAGTTCTATGTACTATGTATATTGGAATGACAATAAAGTTCGATCTAAGTCTCCTCTAAGTCTATATTACATGGATTACTATCAACTGATTTTTAATAAGACTTTAATGTTGTTTTTTTCCCTGGTGTGTTTTTACAGATTAGCCTGGGCTGATGTTAGACTAGCATCCAATTCCTTATGATAGTTTGATATATATCAGTAAAACTTTGTGAAGTAAACCAATGACCTCCTGTGAATGTTCACCAACCTGACTCTAAAGTGGACTTGCAGGTTTTCATCTGAGTCAAACATGTGTGATGGAGGATACCAAAAGGAGAGATCAGCAGACGCCAAGCCAAAAAGACTTTGGTATACAGGTAAGATTCCTGGAGAAGAAATAACGAACATCATTATTGTATAAGATTTTTTCTCAGGGTCATTAATCAGCATCACTGTTTTCCAATGTGAGCCAGCCACAGCCAAACAGCAAGTTTTCGCTGTTGTCCCCTGGCCATTTTAAACCTTACCACATCTTTTTCCTGCTTGGACGCAGACGTATTCAGCAGATATTTGTCCAGATGAAATGTGGATTGTTGTTGCTTCCTTTGTGCCGGGGAAGAAGTAGAGATGCACTTGTAAATTGGGAGCAGTGCTTGAACTGGACCTCTGGCTTCCCCCCCGATCTCTGATCACCAGAGGGGTCGACTCCTCCTCACTGAGATCCATGAGTCAGTCTGAGAATAAAATGCAACTTTACTAAAGCTTAGAAAATATATATATTTGTACTCGGCACACTGCCAGTGAGTCGAGACCAATGTTACTTTCAATAAACACCACACATCTGAAAAACAAGTGAACTTTCTTCATCTTTTTGATACAGTATGCTGTTTTAGTGGAATTTATTTATCAGGTTATTGGACAGAAACAGCTCTTTTTGTCACCTCTAACATGGAGATGCTCTATTTTTTTGTAAGAATTGCTCCAAGGAGGTCACATGCACTAATTTGACTTGATGAGTGTCCAATTTATTAGCCCTTAGTCGGGAAAACACTGATAATCTCATCAATCATTTATCATACATACTCACAGGAAGCCATCTGTTATTTGAAGGATTTATTGCAACGGAGTGTAAAAATTTATTATGTTACTTTCTGGGATAATTGACATGTTTCCTCGTCCTTAGTCTTTCCTGAGTTCTTCTTCCTCAATACACAGCCTCAGTGATTATATGAAGTGGCATGATTTGTATTGATATTGAGGAAAGTACAAAGGATGGTGGGGGTGGAGGTTGACTGAAGTTTAAATTTATGGTCTGAATATGTTGTAACTCACCAGAGGGAAATGCTGATGTTGTTTTTATGTTTTCAGGTAAGTAAAGTTGCTTAATATACTAACACTGAACTGGATCTTTTTCAAAATATGATTTAGACTTTGACTTTAGACTTTATTGTCCTGAAGGGGAAATGCTTTCTGCAACCCTGCACTTGATAGATAAACAATAACCAACACCAACCAACAAAAACAACCCCCCCACCAAAAACAAAAAAAACACCCACTCGACGCAACAAAACAATGGCAACAACAACACAATCAACTCTGTTGTTGAGAGAGGTAATGATTAAGGGGATTGGGCTTCTTCCAAAGCAGGCCCTCCTACCCCTTCATGATGGTATTTTATATAAAATATAAATCAGTGCCTCAAGCCGGGTGGAACGCCAAGGAGTAAAAATGGGTTTTAAGATTAGATTTAAAAGTGGACAGTGAAGGGGCCTGTCTAAGGTGCAAAGGTAAGCTATTCCAAAGTTTTGGAGCCACAACAGAGAAGGCTCTGTCCCCTCTGAGACTCCTCTTTGCTTTAGGTACCTCCAGGACCAGCTGGTCTGCTGACCTGAGAGACCGTGCAGGACAGTAAGGGTGGAGCAGCTCAGCGAGGTAAGGCAGGGCAAGACCATGTAGTGATTTAAAAACCAATAAAAGGATTTTAAAATACACTCTAAAATGCACAGGCAGCCAGTGGAGTGAGGCCAGAACAGGTGTAATGTGGTCTCTTTTTCTAGTTCTGGTTAAAAGGCCGAGACAAAGAAGACTGGCTGACTCCAATGTATAGTGCATTGCAATAGTCAAGGCGCGACGTAACAAAAGCGTGGATCACAGTTTCAAACTGCTGCCTTGAGAGCACAGGTCTCACCTTCGAAAGCCGCCTTAAATGAAAAAAGCTGGACTTCACTATGTGGTGAATTTGCATGTCCAGTTTAAAATCACTGTCCATCCCAAAACCCAAAAAGGGCCCAATTCCACAGTGGGGGGCACACAGGATCCACTTGGGCCAAACACCATCACCTCTGTCTTTTCTTCATTAAAATTTAAAAAGTTTAAGGCCATCCAAGCTTTGATGTCATCAAAACAAGTCCAAAGCGGTTTAATTGTAGGGACATCCTTACGTTTTAGGGGCACATAGATCTGGCTGTCATCTGCATAAAAATGAAAAGAGACACAATGCTTCCTTAAAATATCTCCCAGTGGAAATAAATAGAGGGAAAATAGCAGGGGTCCTAAAATTGAGGCCTGTGGAACCCCACACGACAGAGGACCAGGGGAGGACTCAACATCAACAATACGCACAGAAAAACTTCTGTCTGCCAGATAAGAAGAAAGCCAATCCAAAGCAGAACCACAAATGCCCACTAGGTGCTTAAGACGGGACAATAAGATGTGGTGGTCTACTGTGTCGAAGGCAGCCGCGAGATCTAAAAGGACAGGGACCACACGGTCGCCAGAATCAGTAGTTAAAAGGATGTCGTTAAAAACCTTTAAAAGAGCCGATTCAGTGCTGTGCAGAGTCTTAAAACCCGATTGAAAAACCTCCGTGATACCATGCTCATCTAGAAAAGCTTTGAGCCGGGCATAAACAATTTTCTCTAAGACTTTCGACAGAAAAGGCAGCTTGGAAATAGGCCTAAAATTAGCTAGGACAGTGTGATCCAGCCCGGGTTTTTTAATCAATGGCTGCACTACTGCATGCTTAAAATCTGCAGGGACCACACCAGATGTGAGACTGCTGTTAATAATATGAAGTATTGACTGCCCTACGCTTGGGAAGACCTCTTTTAAAAATGGAGGAGGGACAGCATCACGTGGGGAACCTGAGGGCTTGATATGGCCAACCACCAAATATATATATATATATATACATATATACACATATATATTCTTCAACTTTCAAAACCTAAGCCTTGAAGTTTCTTTTAAGTATCATTAATTAATGTAGTTAATAGCCCTAATTCATTTTTTTGTTTGTTTGTTGTGACTCTGTCACAGGCTCAATGGATGCACCTCAAATAAGGAAAAACCATTCAGAGTCATACACTCCCCTGAGACTTTATGAGTAATCCTTGAAAATCCCGGTTAAAACATAACCAAAGATAATTCTACTGTTACTGTTAGAGGGTGTGTCTCACACACTGTGATGTTTACAGTACACAGGTGTCATGTTGTGAATGATTTCAATGGCCACGTGCATCTTGACTACTATCACTGCTATCAAGTTTTGTAACATCCCCTTGTGTTTTCAGAAAACCATAAACTAGTTCCTGGAACCGGGAAACATTTTTATTTTATTGAAATGTTCTTGCAAGTTTCTGAATGCAGCTGACGATCTGCGTAGGTGTGACTTCAACCAAGTGATGTAACAGCAACATAACACAGCAATAGTGGTCACAAAAGCATCTCACTCACTGGAGGAATAAAGAAATAAAAGTGCTTTCTTTGTAATGCAAGAATGGCTTGCACTTGATAATGAATAAAGAATTAGTCAAAAAAAGCATTGAAAAGCATTAAAAGCACCTATGACAGACAGCTTATAAGATGCTGGCACAGTAAACCAAGTTAACAGCAGTTAGATTAATTTAGGAAACATCAGATTAACAATTTATATTTGTAAATATCACAGGTTCAACATCATAAAGCTGCTAATCCTCATGTAAGTTTGAAATGTAAATTTGAGCTATGTGGGGATTTCCACTATGCTGCCCACCACTCTCCGATGTAACCGAATCAGGAACTGAATATAACAGCATGTAAAATACAAAATGCTACTTTATAACACCAACCAGTGTTTCACATTTCAAGTAGTTTCAGTTATTTTACTTAGTTTATTCCGATAACAATATGGATCTGATTTATTCCACTTCATGAAGGATTGATATAAACAAAACTAAAATAAATAAAAATAATAATCAATTAAAACATGCAGGTAGCTCTTACTGAAGTGAGTCTGAAAATAGAAGTTAGAAAGTAGCTAAATGTGAAACTAAAACAAACAAATTCTCTACAATGTAATGTGGGTCTTATCAATCTAAAATGAACTCTGACATTTCCCAGTCGTTAATCTATGAAAACAGCTTCAAACTGACAGTTTTAGCACTAAAGATAAGTAGACTTTTACCTTTACATGGGCACAGCTGAAGACCTCATTTAGATAATTTGTTCTTCTATAGGCAGACTTTCTTCTTTTGACTTCTGCGTATTCGCTTTCTCTGTATGTGTGTGTGTTTTGACAGGAAGTTCAGTTGGATTTCCTGAATTTGACAAACGACACAGTTTCTTGTCACGTCTTTCAAATTGTGTTGACAGTGACACACACATAAAAAAAAAAAACAGTCAAAACTGAAATGTTGAGGTTAGAAAATTACTTCACTTGTGTATGATTTGACACTAATCACCAAGCATTGTGGTTACACCAGCATTTAAACAACCTTCCTCTCTGCTGATGAGATGAAAAGCTGCATTACAAAATCTTTTTAATTCCCTAATTTCTTCTCTCTTGCACTATCAGTCTGTCAGGTGCATGGACTCTATGGACAAAGCTAACATGCTAACCCATATGTTTGTGGATTAGCATTTTGAAGCCAGGAGTTTGGCATTTGGATGTCGCCATGTTGGTTTTTTGGAGCCAGAAGTGACCATATTTGGATATGAATGGAGGAGTGAGAAGGCGGGTCTGACCCTTGAACCTTGCTGCCCAGTGTGTACACCAGACACTCGAATTCAGGTCATATATCACATATTATTCCATCAGATACTGTGCAGATTGCCATTCAATTAGTCCCATCAGGATGAACCTATTGCATTTTATTTACTGTATAATGTTTCTTTAACTTCAAAATATAAAAACATTCTGCAGAATTGTCAGTGCTGTGTTCAATACTGTGGTATATATTTGATATTAAGCTTATCCAGTGGAGCTTGAGATTTTAGTTTTGCTTTGCATTGCATCATAATAACAAAATCTCCACTGGCTCCTTAAGGGACGTACAGCGGCATCATAAGCAATTTTTCTTCAAATCTCTGAAGCCCTGAATCCAATTAGAAACATTTAATTAAAAAAACAAGAATCTTCTTAAAATCCATCTTCAACCATTAAAATCTTTGAATCAACAAAGGTGAGGAAAGCTGCCTCCTGTTCTGACCTACATTTGAAACTACAGTGGTCCTGAAGTGCATTATGTGCAATAATGTATCTTTACACAAGTAAACCGTGTTCATATATCTCTGTAAATAACTGTAAATAATAGATTCCTATTCCTATTATATTTTCAACATTCTTGGCTCTTTTACTGTCTTTTTTATTCCATTTATTGTATTCTCATTTCTATCCTTTACTTAATTTAAAATCTTTATAGGACTCTCTCTGATTCACATTAAACAGAAATAGGAATGTAATGCAGTTCTGCAGAGAAATCAGCTCATCTAACATTACAGGAAAAGAGAACCAGCTGACAACTGTGGTTTCTCTCTTCAGCTTCAGCAGTTTCCTGTTGTAACTTAAAAAAAATGCTTGTTCTGAACTGCGAGCATTTAAATATGTGGGGTTATTGTTGTATTTACTGATTTTTCTGATCCAGTTTACATGGTTATGTTTTTTTGTCCCACATTTAATTTGCTTTGTCCTTTTGTTTATTTTTCCAGTGTAGATTAAAAGAAAGATCTGGTAAACACACGTGAGGTGACACTTCACCATCATAAATATAAGCCAGACCGTTTGACCCACTTCTTTTTTATCTGCCCGTATAAACAGTGCGATTCAAACAGCCACTGTTTGCTGTGGCGAGTGTTATCACAACATGGGCGTGTTACATTTGGCCTAATTTTGCCAAAAATTAGGAGGATGATGAGGTCTCCTTCATGTAGTGTTCACACCAAGCGCGAGTAAATTTATTCGTGCAAGTGATTTACATGTAAAGTCAATGTAAAGATGTGAGTTGAAGCCTGTTTGCCTGGGTGGCATGAATCGTATGAATACCCAGCGCGTATTGGGTAATTTTAGCAAGCGATTTGCCCAAATGAGGCAAATTTGTGTCGCCCAATCGCTTCATCGTGTATACTCCCAAGTTCAATAGTCTGAACTCTGCGGCTATGGCCAATCAGCACGGAGCTCCTCTGGCGAAGTTGCCAAAGGAGCACTGGCCTGGGGAGGAAGTGGCACATTCAGTAGGGATGGATGCCCCTCCCTCCTTGCAGTTTTGGGCAGCAAGCAGCACAAATTGGGAGAGTTTATTCACGCATGCCATTCACGTGAGTATCAAGCAAGCTCCCTCTATACGTGCGAGTAATTTGCGTGAATTAAGCAATCGCTCATAATTGGTGTGAACGAAACCTTAGAGTGGATTTTATTACAGGGATTTAACTCAAGTGTCATATTTACCTGCTCGACCATTTTAGGTTTCCCTTCCATCACTCATTCAGTCTGGTTTTCATGTTTCCAAAATCCACTCTTCCCCTGCACTACTTCCCCTCACCTGAACCCACTGCAAAAATCAACCCTCATACACCTCCAGCTCTTCACTACTCATCTGCCTGATTTACCATTTGTCTCAGTTTTCCAGTGTTTGTGTGTTTTTCCTGAGAACAGGGATGAGTCTACAGCCATGCCAGTGTGAGGCTGTATCAGGGGTCTCAAACTCGTGCCATGAAGGGCTGAGACCATACAGGTTTTCTTTCCAGCCGATCACTAAAGCAGTTGATTTTAATGATCAACACCCAATTCAGTTTGAGGGAAGGAGCTCATCAGTGAGATCAGCTACTGGAGAGATGGTTGTAAAGAAAACCTGCAGGGTCTTGGCCCTCCATGGCACAAGTTTGAGACCTCTGCTGTAAATACACACAGTGGTGTTTGAAGTGACAATGCTATCAATCTGCTATTTAAGATGTGTTGAACATTTTGCTCATTAGCAATGTTTAACTTAAAAACACAAATATAAGTGTGTAGCACAAATGTCAGAAAGATTGATCCTCTGCAAACCAAGGCTATGCAGCAACTATTGGTGGACAGTTGGTGCTGGATCAAATGTCAGCAATCCAAAGATATTTACTGCTATCACTGTCACGAGGGAATATGACTGAACAGTTTTGGTTGATCCCTGAAGAAATGTTTTCATGACAAGTTATTTGCATCTCGAATGCGGAAACAAATCAGGGAGCAAACTGTGAAGAATGACAACTGTGAAAGCTGAAGCTGACTGTCAGTAAATGATTCTGACCCCTTTAAAACCCTGACAGGACAGACAGTCTAATTGTATTGGTCATTAGGATATTTTATATTTCTCCTTGGATGAACTTTTCCACTGTAAAAATGATTAGTATCCTTAAATATGTGTTTTCCAAAAACATATGGAAAAGGGGTCACCTAATGTTATAATCCTATATTTGGGCAATATTGTATGCAGGTTTGCAAATGTCAAAAGGGCTGTTTGATGTTCTGCCTATATTTTGCTCATAAACACCCAGCTGAAATTGGGGCGAGAGGCCAAATCACAGCCAGTCGGCAAAGAGAGTGCAATATAGTACAATGGCTTTGCTGGCAAGCAGTCACAGATCATTTCAAGAAAGCTACTACGTGGTTTCAAGGTCACAAGTACATATACGATAACAGGCTTAACAGATAAGACGATAAACTTAACAGACAGGAAAACAGATACTCTGACAGACAATCAGCATCATCTACATCAAACTTCATATATATACCTGGGGAACTCAGCAGTCTGAGACTATGTTTCATGACTGCAGTACAGTTAACCCAACTGTTAACTGGGTCAACTGAATGTATGAAGTGTAAATGTGTAAATGTAAGTGTAAATGTAAGAAGTTGTTACATTTTAGCCAAAGTTTTTCCTTTTTCTGCTCAGCATCAAGTTACATTATTGACCAGTTGTTACATTTTGGGTTTTATTGCAATTTTTTCAATTCAGGTCATTGTTACATTTCAGGTCATTGTTGCATATCGGGCTCTAACAACACTACTAACTAAAAGCTCTTCCTGCAGCAGACTACACCCACAGGATAAGACTCAGCTTTAATGCATGTCTCTCATCCCATGTCTCTGACCCTGTTCAGACTTGGCTGGTAGCTCTGTCTTGCACTAAATACAAGTGTCAAAGATCACTAAAATGCATTGAAGCAGTTCACACTTGATGTTTCATGTGTCTCAGGCAATCAGATCACAAGTGGACAGCAACTGGGGAAGAAACTGTCCTGCTGAACACTTGGATATCACTACTGCAACATCAGGGGCACATAGTTATAATATAACAACAATTCCCCCTGTGTTTTTTAAACAATTTCCCTGGTGTAGGATTAATAAAGTTTATCTTACCTCTTACCGCTTTTGTAAACAGTTAGCAAAGCTACCTAAAACTGAGGTGATTGCAACATGATTCATGAACTGTTGCACATGTAGAGGCTTTTCCAACTGTTTCTGGTGATAAGACAAAGTTTTTTATGGCTTGCAAATGAGCACAGGGCAAGGAGATTAATCAAAGGAAACCAGCGGCTTGTTTTTTTTTTTTTTTTGCTCACACTCTTATCTGAAATGCATCAGGACACATTAGGGTTCATACATCAAAAAATAAGAAGTCACATACGTCCCAGATCATCTCCACATGTGGTCTGAGTGATCAGATCTCAGTGCAGTTTGGTGGTCGTTCATACTTGCATTTAGCCTGCTTTAGTGGTGTCCACTTGTGATCCGGTGACGCAAGACGGATGAAACCAGCCAAGTGTGAACAGGGTCAGACTTCTGCGGTCTGCTGAGGTCTGATTCAGTGAGACCTCCTCAGCAGTTTTTCCTGTCATGTTGCAAAGAGACAGACAGACAGACAGACAAAAACATAACCTCCTTGGGGGACAACAATCAGCTCTCAATGTCAGTTTTAAATTTGTCATTAAAATGCCAGTGAACCTTTTTTATTATGGACTCATATGTTGGTTAAAAATGTTTTAATCATAGGTAGGCGGGACTAAACCTTTACCAAACTAGTTGAACCTGAATTATTAACTGGTCCTGACTACACCCTTTTATGCTATGTCATGTGGGGAAACAGACATTTTCTATGTTGGCCATAAATGTGTCGTATGTGATATGGAGTAGTGACTTGATCTGGTAACATTTTCATGCTGATTAATTTACTACACCCATCTGTTGACATGTTTGTCTAATGATGTGACTCAGAGCAGACACTGTCACAAAGTCGTGGTTTGAGCAATCAAATCATCAGGAGGTTTAGCAGCTTATTATCTGTCTTTTTTTTTATAATTTTCCTTGAAAAGACTGACAATATCCCAAGTACAATTACCTCAAAATAAGAAGTGCAGTACTAGAGTAAGTACGCTTATTAAGGTTGTTTTAGATGGCATGTAATAATAATAATAATAATAATGGTTGGATTTATACAGCGCTTTTCTAGACACTCAAAGCGCTTACAGAGACCATTATTCATTCACACCCATTCATACCGGTGGTGGTAAGCTATGATAGCCACAGCTGCCCTGGGGCAGACTGACAGAGGTGTGGCTGCCAGTTTGCACCTACGGCCCCTCCGACCACCACCAAACCATTCATTCAACATTCATACGAGGCAAAGGTGGGTAAAGTGTCTTGCCCAAGGACACACCGACAGCAACTGGGAGGCTGCTTCACTCTGCTCTAGACGGCTGCTCTACCACTGAGCCACTGCCGTCCCCAACGTGATAACAGACATCATGCAAACTCTGACACACTGAGATGTGTTTAGCTGTAAGGCAGTCAGACAGTGGGGTTCAGGAAGCAGTGCAGTGCATAATTGGGACAGGTGTTTCATGCCTGCCGATTAATCTCTTGTGTCTTTCATGCAGTAGTGTGATTGGCCATCAGGGGGTCAAGGGAGCAGACAGTGAGGTTGATGTGAGCGGCAGGTTTGTCCCCAAGACTGGACAATTATTGGAGTATTATTATGCTAGTTTCCTAGAGTGCACACAATTGTATTATAATTTGAAGAGTACTTACAAACTGTATTCACTGCAGGCATAATGAGAACAGTTTATAATATTTTTAGCTCATCTACATGGAGGTCAGAACTCAGAAATGATGTTCGTGGAGCTAGCGAGAAAGAGGCATTTTTCTCAAGCGCACTGCAGCAAGAAAAATTAATGACACCTGACTGCTGTGATCTTATAGAGACACTAAAGACAAGCTGTTACAATACAAATCATTGGCTGCTTTACAAATGAGCGACAAATGAGAATAGAAAAAACAAAACAAAGAGACTATTGTAGTGGTAGGGGTAAAAATAGGTTTATTGTCCAGGCAAAAAATATATTTCCATCAGGTTTATTCACTTTAAAAGGCAAACAAACAAACAAACAAACGAACAAACAAACAGACAAAGAACCATAGCATCTTCTGCCTGTCTTGCCCTGGTAAAAAACAAAAAAACCAAACAAACATAAACCTCTCCATGTGCCCATGTGTCTTAGAAATTCACCCAGGTGCCCAGAACCTTAAACAAAAATATTAACTATTAATCAAATTAACAAAAATAATAATATATCAATCAAACTAAGTTAAACTAAATTAAACTATTGCTGTAAATAGATACCACAAAATAATATATAGCTTCAACAGTTAAAAAGAAGAGTGCATTAGGTCTGCTAAGATTATATTTATACAGCACCAAATCACAACATAAGTCATTTCAGTGTACTCTACAGAGTAAGGTAAAGACCTCACAATGTTCTAGGAAAAAACACAATTACCCCGTGAGCAAACAACTTTAAAGTGCACTCTTTTTAAGTGGAAGAAGCTTCCAACAGACTCGGGGTGAGTGGTTGTTTGCCTCGACTGGGTAGTGTGAGGGGAGAGCAGAGAGAGAGGGGATGAGCATTAGGAAACAACAGAGCATCAGAAAGAAATCAGAGAGTGCAACCCCCACTGAGGTATAAACCATGTCTCCACGATGATCTCTAGAAATTATCATCCTGTGTGTGTGCAGACTTTCAGCCAGATCCATAACGATGTTATAAAGTTATACATTTTACCTCAAGAGCATTTCACTGTCTCTTTCTTCTCTTGCCTCTCTGGCTCGACTGTTTCTCTGTTGCCATTGTTAAAACTTTTGCTCATTATCAGTAATAGGGATTTTCTGAGATTTTTGGGATTTCTATCAAACAGAATCTCATCCTCTGATCTTGCCCAAAATGTAATCATTTATTCCTTGGGTAATACCCTATCTCTCCAGGAGGAAAAAAAATGAGATCTGTGAAGTAATTTTTCTGTAATGGTGCTACCACACAGAAAAAAACCAACACAGATGTAATAAACACTGAGCAGGGTGGTCAGCCAGAAACGAGATGAGAAACATGCAGCTCCACATACCTGTTGATGGGGAGTAAACAGAGAAACACACACACTACAGGAGAGTTAATAATATACACCGGTGGCATTTAAATACAAAGATTAAAAGAAAGCAGAGTAAAGGAGAGGTGAGCTGTGTATCACAATAGATCTCCCAGTAGCATCAGCCATTAGCAGCATATGGGAGGCATCAGGTACATCAGAAAGGTATTTTTGTCGATTCCCATTTTGTGATTTACAGACAAGCAGCACAGCTTTGAAGTTAATCCTGTGTATGTCTAAAGGTGTCAGAGTAAGCAACTGTAGCAACGTACAAACTGAAGCTTTTTTTTAATTCACAGATTTGCAAAACACTTTGGACATTGATTGTACTCCTGTTGCTAAGCATCCACCCACCCTTCTTTTTGTGTCTGTCTTCTTCTTCTTCTTTTTTTAATATTTTAAGTATTTGTAGTATATGAACAGCAATCAGAACAAACAATGGGATTGAGACAAAACCGCTGACATGTCACTACCAAAATAATGTCAGCTTATATTTGGTTGGTGCTAAAAAAAAAAAAAAACATCACGCGCTATTTGAATCAGTCACGGCCTCAATCAGTTTGCTCATGTATGTCTTATTTCATCTCAGCGTCAGTGTTTCTCTTTATACAATTTTGCTGCGAGCGCTGTGTGGATTTTCTCTTTGATACCACTGGGAGAGGAGACAGCATGAAAACACCACTCATCTGACAGATGTGTCACTGAAAAACAAGCATACCAGCACCATACCCCCCTTTGCCATGCACACACAAACACACACACACACACACGCATGCACTCCCATAAGCTCCCGCACGCGCCATTAGTGTGACGCGACAGACGGCTCACACCTGCTGGTACACACAATTAACAAATGAGATCACGGCTAGCACTTTTTGCCGTGTGTTTGCAGAGGACTGGCAGAGAAAAGACGCTGACAGTGAGACACACGGTCCAACAGTGATCAGATCTGAATGGGTTTCGAGAAGTCCAATCAATATAAACTAAATGTACAGTCAATATAGTTCATACGTGTGTCACATTTAAAATGTGGGTAATAGTAGATGCAATGGAAAGATGCAGGAGCAGGCAGCAACAAACTCAGAGTCTGTGCAGAGCTGGAGCTAATCACATTACTTAAGGGTTGAATGAACATATGGACCAATTAAGTAAAAGAGTGACTGGCAGAGGGATTGAATGAATTGATTAGTGGATGGAATAGATGGACTGTTTACTGGACCAGAATTTCAATGCTGTAGCATTAGAGGTGGAGAGACAATGGCTCGTTATGGAAGTGCCCGCAAAACGTGTGCGATAGTGTGTGTTCACGTGTGCCTACACTCCTACTGTCACTGAGATTGATGATCATAGATTGTGATCTGTTTGAGGTTTAGAAAATAAATATTCAGCGTGCAGCCTCGGTTGGAAAACATCTCTAAACCCATCCATCTTTCTCAGTTTTAGATTATTTTTTCTTTTTATAAAGAATATTCATGTGTTCAGATCAAAACAGCTTCTCTTTGAAACTCACCTTACTGTATTATTGATGGGATTTTCATATCATTTACATGGGGTTTGACATATTGTATAAAATTATATGTTTGTTTATACTCATGAATATTTGATTAGGCCGCTAATGGATTTTTGAAAAATGAACCACGCCGTAGCTTTAAGTTCATAGAGGTCAGTAAAGCAAATAAATCGATATAAGACTGTGCATAAGTGTACTGTTGTTCTGTGCCATGAGGAGGAGGAGGAGGAGGAGGAGGAGTATGTCTCAAGTGTTGATAGAAGCAAAAGTTTGTCATGCTGTAGCACAGGGGTGTCCAATCCTGGTCCTCGAGGGCCACTATCCTGCATGTTTTAGATGTTTCCCTCTTCCAACACACCTGATTCAAATGACCAGCTCATCATCAAGCTCTGCAGGGGCCTGCTAACGATCCTGGTCATTTGAATCAGGTGTGTTGGAAGAGGGAAACATCTAAAACATGCAGGATTGCGGCTCTCGAGGACCAGAGTTGCAGACCCCTGACCTAAGATAACAACATCACATTGATTCCTATCCTTTCCTAAGAAAACCAAAAACATTTTACACTCTGTTGCAAATCCTGAATCCAAGCAGGTCAACTGTTTTTTGTAAAGGATGATAGAAAGGATAACAATTACATCTTCATCCGACAAGTTGCAAAATCAGTGATCCAGTTCTTCAGAAATGGCCCGATGGGACCTTGTTATTAGGAGGATTGTGACTTCTCCACAAACACCTCCATGGTACCACTGATAGCTCGGATCAGGTTAACAATAAAATGCTTTCACAGCCTTCTTCTTTGTTGTCTCATAGGAGGAAATACTTTTTGCTTCAGGCCAACATAAAAACATAAAATATTAACCCAATAAAAACACAATGAGATATACTGTATCAAGGGGGCCTCTAGTCAAACAAAAGCTGGGTGATTAAATATCTGTCAGACCACTGGCTGCACAGAGCAAAACACTTTCAAAAATTCAGTTTGTTTGTTTGTACTATTTTGCTGTAATCTGTAGTAGTTGATGGTGTTCTTTCACTAACCTTTTTGTATCAGTGAAATCAATGCTTCCAAACATATGACATCAATTTGTAAATGCTCTGCTGTCAGTCAGTCGGATGAAGACAGTTTGTTCTGCTGCTCGTCTCACAGAAAACTGAGCGTATATCGGTAAACATTTGAGGTTTATGTTTTAAATTTGCACTGTTCTCAACACACCAAATGAATTATCGCTAAAAACCACATTTATAGATGATTAATTCTGATTATGTAACTCCGCTCACCTTTGCCACATTGATATAAATCCATCATTCACTCCCCTCGCTTGGCAGACTGTCAATGAGTTCACAGCAATTCATGGCATTCAGGCAGCATGAGATCACACAAGTCTCAGAATTATGCGCAGTTAATTTTAGCCTGCTCTTGTCAGATGCTCATCACTGTGAATTTTGTTTCTTTTTATGCAGAAAGAGGCAGAACTGCTTCCACAGTCTTGTTAGCAGATGAAATCTGAGGTTTCCTAATGGCTGCTCCCCCGTGGCTCCCCACTTTTTACTGTGAGTTGCAGTAAGTGATGGCCCTGTGGGAAAGCCATTAGCCACTGGTTGTCTCTCCTGTTCTTTCTTTCTCTCTTGCCCCCACCACTTTCCTCTAGTTTCTGCACAGATGTAGTAAAAGCCACACACATCACTTTCTCACACACACACACACACACATACACAAACCACCGCAGCATTCTCGAGACCGTTAGCGGCTGTCAGGGTTGTTTTGTTTTGACCAGCTCCCGTAAGGCCGGCGGAGTCGGTAAATCTCCACGGTGTTGGCAGGAAAGCCATTAGTGGGCAGCCATAGTCGGGCAGTCGCTTAATGCTCACATGGAGTGCACAGTCACTTGGAGGGTGACTAGGAGGCAAAAAGACACAGTGCTGAGAATTCAGATATACACAGATTGTAATGTTTTGTGCAAATGTTCTACATGTCAGCTTGAAATATAATGTAACCGGAATCATACATGATCTAATTGGATTAATAGGTAGAGTGTTGTCATGGGCCAAACAATCTTCTTTTCCTCAAGCTCAAGTTACTAACAATATGCCCTAATTGGCTTATTCACACACACACATGCACACACACACACACACACACACACACATACCGAGAATAATTAAGTGTGCACACCATTGCTGGCATGTGTACTCTTATCTTTTATACATTCACTCATCATTCAAACACCTTTGTGTTCGGTGTGTGCACAAGAGCACATAATTGTCATGTTGTTATCGCTTTTTTCCACACATTTGTGCTAATTTCCATTGACAGTATTAATTACCATGGTGACGAACAGCAAGCTGACCCAACCCATAGTTATGCACGCTGTGCAATTATACACAGCACCATTATCTTGTCGAGGAGATGTCACTCGGAATAGCACATCAGCCAAAAATAGCATAAGCCGAGCAGAGCATGTCATTGGTTAGAAGCTGTATTGACTGGAAAACAGTGATGCAACTAAAATCATGGTTATTGGCTCAGATATTGGTGAGGCAGTGAGAACACACAAACAGACACACACACAAAAGCAGACACAAAATCTGGCTTGTTCACGTGCAGGCACAGAGCATCAAACGCTGCAGTTTGGAGATCAGTACTCTCCGGGGTGCACGGCCCTGAGTGAGCAGCTCCAATGTGGATGTGGACAATTAAAAAACTGGAGCGAGGTTAGGGTTGGATTCTCCTCTGAGAGTATATAGCCAAAAATAAAAAATAACTGCTTTTTATCTCCAAATCCTTTGAACATGCTGACTCACAGACTCACAAAGGATCCTGTAAACAGTGCACTGCATGTTTACTGATTTGATACAGATTCATTGCTACATATAAATCCTGTACTGTATGTGTAAAGAGCTTCTTAAATATTTCCCTATATCTCTTATCTTTCTGTGAAACAGCGACTGTACATACTGTATGAGTATTCCCAATGGGTTGGAGAGAGTTTTCAGTGTCAGCTACATAACAGCAGATGAATAATGCAAAAGGAATAAAGGGCTTTCTTCTGCACGGCACCTACGTGAGCTATGATACATCAGATGTGAGCTGTAAACTGATGCTAACTTCAAAACTTTCGCTTGACTTGGCATCTCTCTGTTTGGCTTTTGAATGTCTACTTGACTCAGTGATAATGACACTTTCTGCTGTTGCTGCTAGTGTCTTCGTGAGTCATTTTACTTAATTGAAGCTAATTAAAGCTCGTAATTAGGAGAGGTAGGCCTTAGAGGAAACGTATAAAGCTTTATATAATGCAGTTCTTTGAATTGCACATACATTTGCTGTTGTCAAAAATGATATAATGTCTTTTACATTAAGGCTATAAATAGATTACGGGCAAAATAGGACTAATATATTATACATTTCAGTCATTTGAAATCCTGTCATAATCATAAAACCAGCTTTCTTTTTCTTTCCAGATCCTTTTTTCTTTTTTTTACTTCCACCCTCTTTGTTCCTCTTGTACGTCACACACAAAGCCATCCTCTCCTCCATCACCTCTGCACCTTTTCATAAAACAGCACATGCAAGTCAGGTTTTTTTTATGTATAAACTCAGCCTGTGCGTTATCATTTCCATTCAGGTCTTTCTTAATCTTTACTTCCACTCTGTCTTTGTCAGCAGAATATTGAGTTGAGCCAGAAAAAGTGCATAATAGGCACACATACTGTACAGCTACATGTATAAATACATGTCAGAGGAAAAAGAAAAAAGAAAAAGATGAGACAGAAGATTCAAAATGACTCCGAGACTGAGCTGCAGATGATGAATAACTAATAGCATGTTAATATTCTGGTCGTTCGTTCTCGGTGTCATCAATCAAAGCCCTGTCTTTTTACTCCACTACGGCTTCATTAAGCTGATAATGGACTCTCGGCTGCATGTCAACCGGGCAATATCTGCTTCTATTCAAAACTATGATTAAATAACCTCCCCGAGCGGCCAAACTCACTTTGAAGTGTGTTTGCCCTCCACATTATGGAGCTGATAGACTCTTTAAAATACCAGCATCTATCATGTCACACTTTACAATCTCCTTATTACCTCCACCAAGGAAGTTATATAAGCAAGGACTAAATTCATTTTGGGCAAGATGAGAGTGTGTGACCCTCTGTGAAACAAGAAACATAAATCTTTATGTAAGTGTTAACAAGATGTTACTATTTCACCACAAGAGGGCAACAGTGTTCAGTCTTTAGCATGGGTACAGCTGAAGTATGTCCTGGGGAGGTTTCTGGTCAATTTGTTTTATTATTATTATTATTATTATTATTATCATTATCAATATTATTATTATTATTATTATTATTATTGTTGGA
>OOFC01044417.1:0-42182 GCA_900323345.1 Pseudochromis fuscus | reverse complement strand
TGTACTAGCTTGTTGTGGAGTGAACGGAGTTGTCAGAACGTTGGTTTGTTTTCTATCAATAAAGTTTGACTGACTGACTTATCTGACTGTTTTGTTGACATTCACTTTAGTGCAGCTTCATCTAGATCACAGGTGTCAAACTCGTGCCATGGAGGGCCGAGACCCTGCAGGTTTTCTTTCCAACCAGCTCTCCAGCAGCTGATCTCACTGATTAGCTCCTTTCCTCAAACTGATGGAGGTGCTGATCATTAAAATCACCTGCTTCAGGAGCTGGTTGGAAAGAAAACCTGCAGGGTCTCGGCCCTCCATGGCACGACTTTGACACCTGTGCTTTAGACCATTTGAAGTAGATTAGTTTGTGATACAGCAGAGGGCGCTCTAAAATAAAAAAATCACTTTGACCGATAGCGCAACCCAATGACAGTAACTAAGCTCACGTGAATATGTTTTTCTACAAAAATGGAGGACAATAGCAAGCAGAGCGTCCTGAGTGATGATCGTGACGAAGAAACAAGAAACAAGGGGGTTAATGCAGCTGCTAAATACAAAATGTGATTACTGGAACAATGTGATGTCAGATAGTTCGACTGTGAAATGAATAAAATGTCTGGACAAAATACACCATCACAGCATTAACTGTGGTTAAATTGCTTTGGCCACTAGATGCTGACTCCACAAAACTCTGGATCCAATTGATTTCGATTCAAAAATGCTCATTTTCAATCCTGAAATATTCCGTCAATACATTTTTTCAACAAGTTATTCTGATGTCATTAGTTAAAGTCAACTCTTCTTCTCAGGGATCCAGTCCATCTAAAAACATTTCCTCATTAATATACCGTATTTTTCGGACCATAAGGCGCACTGGATTATTAGGCGCAATATCAATATCAGTGACTGCCTCTTAACAGGTGCCATTTTGGGGTCCTTATACACACCATAATATTGTGTTTATTTATCAGGAGCACTGTCGATTTTTCAGAAAATTAAAGGATTTTAAGTGCGCCTTATAGTCCGAAAAATATGGTATTAGTCTGACAGAAGGGGAGGAGTTTGGGGGTGTGGTTAGTTTAATCGACAGGTCTGGTCTTAATAAAAAATAAAATTATACAATCGTGTCCTTGTAGGGCTTCTTCAGTAAACAAAATCCCTCATCTAGATCTAACGGAAACATCTGCTCTCCTAACATTTACGAGCAGCTCATCTATTCATGTTTTCCTTCATCTTGATCCCATCGTAAGCACAAATCATCAATCTGCTGCTCGGCCATATTGACCACAGAACCTTTCATTCACCACCACAGCTCATCCATCACATGTTACAGCAAACAGTCCAGTTTCCTGGTATACTTATTAATGAAAGAAGGATTTCCTTGTATCATCATGAGCTGAACGATCCCTCTGGGATCTTCTCAGAAATGTTTCAGAGCTGCACCTCGGTGGTTCTGACTGCTGCGCCATAGATCCAGTAGAAACTCAGAGTTCCTCACTGTTCTACAACCTGTACAGATGTTTACTGTCTGTCATTGAGGTTAAATATCTTATGAATGGCTTTAAAGCAACAACTGCACTGTCACTCCACACACTGTACATAGAATGAACAAAGCTAACATGATATCATCCATTAGTTTGTGGACTCACATTTTGAAGCCAGGCGTTTGGCTTTTAAAAGTGGCCATGTTGGTTATTTGGAGACAGAAGTGACCCTATTTGGACAGAGTAAGGGACGAGTAAGGTGGCAGGTCCAACCCATGAATCATAGGACACTGTTCAATATGTATGAGACCGGAGCTCAGGTCTGGTTTTAAGTGAGAGCAGAACTGTTAATCAAACTAGCCACACCCCCAAATCTTCCTCTTTTTGAAGCCTAATAACTAATATCTACTTAAGGATCTTTAAGAAACCAGCATCTAGTGGCTATTGGAAGTATTGCACTTTTTTGCACCTCCACATTTGCTTCGTTTATTAGTCCCAGTGGCTGCAACGGAGATCTTGTATAAAGTTTTCACAACAAAAGTGGTGAAAAAAAAAATGTGTTTTTACTTCTTTCACTGTATCAAAAATGGCAATTTCATGTAAATTAAAAGCTACAAACTGTTGTGTAATTATGGGAAATTAGAGAATTTTTAGGAGTTAGTGATTTTCTGTTACTTCACAGTAATTTTTGCTGGACAATGGACATTTTTAAATGATTTTTAAGGTTGACACAGTACATTCTGATAGATTTAACTCATCCTATTATTTTAAGGGAATTGCCTGAAACCAATGCAGCACAAACCAGGTGCTGAGACATTGCATAAGGATTGCAGATACTGGTTATGCTGTGACCTGGTTGTTGCTGTCAGCTGCTAGTTCACTGCACAACCCACTCAGTCATCCCTGCATCCCCCTTCTGTCATCTGACAGCAGGGATTAGACCTTGCAGAAACACTTCACATACATAAACAGAGATTAGCTGTGGGTGCCATCCAGGGATGCCTGTAGATCACATGTAACAGATTAATACACAGTCGTATTTTTAAATGTCATATAATCTATGAAGATGTGGTAGTAGATCTGAGTGTGTGTCCACCATCAGCACCACAGACAGTAACGCAGTACAGACAGCATCACACAGTGGGCTGCTGCTGGATCCTTATTGCATAACAGCTGTGGAGATGGAGGAGTGCCATCTCCACCATCAGCAGCACTCTGCCATTTCAGGGGATCCGGCTAACACCTGGATCTCCCAGCTGAAACACACCGAGAACACTTCATATTTACACATAAAAAAGGGAGAAGGGGGAAGAAAAACCCACGATCACTCCGCGCACAGCGGATGGAGAGTCACAGCTACCCCACCCGAGTGCTGAGCCGAGCGACACGCGCCAGCACGCGCACGTACACGCCATTTAGCCACAGTCAGTTCTTCATATGACTGAATACTAACAAAAAAACTGTGGGGGTTAACTGCATGAAGTGGTACACACACATAAATGTTAAACGTACGACGCACCGTTTTCTGCTTTAACTCGTGTTAGCTAACTCGGGTCTGAGTGGCCCGGTTAGCTAGCGCCACTCACCCATCTCCGCAGGCTGTCGCTCCGGGGAAATGAACCGGGTGTTAGGGTCCGAGTCGTGCTAGCCAGAGGCCCCGCTGTTTGCCCCACACACACACACCGTCGGTTTCCGTGAAACCGCCTTGGACTGGTGAAGTTAACCGGTTGACGTGTAGCTAGCTAGTCGGGTTAGTAACACACAGCAGGCGGCCACCGGGGCGGTCCCGCTCAGATAGATGCCTCCGTGCAGCGGCCTGTTCACCGGCTGACTACCAGGTTATCACCGCCGCCCTCCTCTCATGTCCACACCGACAGTCCGGACCTGCAGGCTGCCGCTCCCCTGGACGACTGGCTCTGTCTCACACGGTCAACTACACACTCTGCTCACACACACATCCGCTCATAGCCTTCAAAATAAAGCAGTGTCAAACGACACGCGCGATGCATCGTCGCCGGTAGGTGGCAGCAGAGGGACCGGGTATTGCTACATCAATGTGAGGAGAGAGGAAGAAATAAGAGAAAATCTCATATAGACCAATACGGAAGCCCTAAAGCGACATAATTAAATACATTTTTGTCCTTCTCTTTGCTGTAATAAAAGTGTTTTTCCTGAGATCTTAAGTTATTTGTCTCGTTATCTCAAGAAAACTCTTTGGTTTCTCAAGATAGGAGAATTTATCTTGTTATCTGGAGAAAACAAATGTCGCTAACGAGATTAGCTAATTATCCTACCAACAAACTGTTTTCTTGAGATAACAAGAAAATAACTCAAGATCTTGAGAAAACCACTGACCTTAACTTGTTATCATAGCAAAATGGGGAAAAAAAAGTAATTATGTCCATTTCGGGCTTCCATACTAACTTTGTTTTCTCAAGATAATAGGCTAATTTACCTCGTTATCTCAAGAAAATGCAGGCCTTTTTTTTAGCGACTGAGAAAATTTATACTATAATCTCGAGAAAACAAACTTGCTGTTAAACTTCCTGTGATAAGATCATTTTTGTCAGATCTTGAGTTGTTTTCTCATTTTCTTGAGAAAACAAACTTTTCTCAAGATTGTAGGATAATCTATCTCTTTAAATGCTGGGTAGAAACTATAACATTTGAGTAAAAACTACAAAATGGGGATAAAAGTACAAAATACTGGATAAAATCTACAAAATGTTGGCTAAAAACAGCCCGTCTTACTGGGTTACATTAACCCAGCATGTAGTTGGTCCAATATTGACCCAGTTCTGGGTTAAAACAACCCAACATTTCTTGGTGTAATCCATCAGTGTTTTGGGCTAGATTGAGGACCTTGACTTGACATCAGTTGTCACACAAACTAATACCAAAGACAAGAACAAACATCCACACTCACAGTAGGAACTAGCTGTCAAAGGTGAGTTTAAAGTTGAATAAGTTGTGGCTCAGTAGATGGCAGTATCGTCACATCACAGATAGAGATCTGTGAGGAGATACCTGGGAGCAGGTGTGTTGAAGCAATGGGGGCCATGGAACTAAGTACCCAGGGGTTCAACATGGATAGGGGCTCTGGAAGAAGCTAACAAATCTGGTACCAAATGTTCCACCTGTTTTCACTGTGCTGAGGATTATCCTCACTGTATTAATATGTTGATGCTCAGGTGAACACTGAATGATGGCAAGTAAAATCATAATCAGCTGGAGGGTCATCATTACCATCTTTATATGGAATTTGAATTCTAACATAATTATGTATTATTAATGTAAAATATTACATATATATGTGTGTGTGTGTGTGTGTGTGTGTGTGTGTGTGTAGCTAAAATGAACAGTTTAAACCTTTATCAATTACTTTTAGCTAACAATTTTAATTAATAATTAATTAATTAATAATAGCTAAACATTTAGTTAACTTTTTATTACATTAAGGTAACCAGTTAAACCATTATTTTATTAACTATTTTAATTCATTACTATTGCATACTATTACTTATTAGCTAACAATTTAGCTAACATTATTTATTACTTTTAGCTGACCATTTCATCCACATTTTCAGTGCTTTAAAGGGGACCTATTATGGAAACTTTTTAGTCTTGTATATGTACTGTTTGGTATTTGGCTGCCTCCAAGTCCACTGACTGTGAGATTTTAAAACCATCTCCTTTTTACATGAGCAGCTTGAAGAGAAATACCTGTGGTTAAATGAGCCGTTCTGGTTTCTGATGGACTGTGACATAACAGCAGAGTACACGGAGTCTGACAGGGTCTAACAGATGCTGCATTAGCCTATCCCTCCAGAGTATCCCACATGGTCTCTCACAGCGTTGGAAGTGTAGGATCCACCTTCTTAGATATCTCCGTTACAAGAGAAGTTTAGCCATAACATTAGTGTACCCAAAACTCGGTTTTGCGTTGTAAAAACCCACACATTTAATTACACAGGCTGCCGGCCTCACAGCGGAGTGGATTCTTCTGATTTACGATTTCCCACGTAGCGCTGGTTTCCTGGTTACAGTGATGACATCCTTACGTGAGGGCAGAGCTAACAATTTACTCATTTTTTTTCATAGCATTTAGCTAACCATTTAAACCATTATTTGTTAACTACTGATTATTTTTAATTAATAATTTACATAATTTTGAGTATTTATTACCATTGGGCTAACTATGTTGTTTTAGCTATGAAATTACTATTTCTAACCATTTCATCTATAATATAAGATTATACTATTCAGTTCATCACTTTTTGTTAACATTTAGTTAAACATTTTGGCTATTTATTACTGTTGGCTAACCATTTAGCTAATTATTGGTTATTATTGTTAGCTAACTATTTAATCCATTATTTTAGTACGTTTAGTTAACTCTTTAGTAAATAATGTTAGCTGTTTATTAATTTGAGTAACCACTTAGTAAATCTTTATTGTAACTAACAATACATTATTTTTAGCTAACCATTTACCAAACCATTTTAAGTATCTATTATTAGTAGCTAACCATTCAGCTAACTTTTTTATAGCGTTTAGCTATGTATAGTATTTAATGCATCATTTTCATTACTTTTAATAGCCTATTTAATTATAATTTTGGCTATTTATTACCATTTAGATGACTGATATTTTAACTAAAATCCATACTATTAGCTAATAATGTATCACTTTCAATTAACCATTTAGTTAAACATTGTATCTGTTTATCGCCTTTAGCTAACCAATTAGCTAATTATTATTTTAACTATTTATTACTTTTAGCTAACTATAATCCATTAATTTAAGTACCTTTAGCTAACCCTTTAGTTAGGCTTGTTAGCTATTCATTTGAGTAACCACTTAGCTAATCATTATTTTACCTGACAATGTATTACTAGTAGGTAATTGTTTAGCTGGCTTTTTATAGCATTTAACTAAACATGTAAGGAATTATTTTTAATTGCTTTTGACTAATGGTTTATGTAGTTATTATGTAAAATTATGTAGTATAATTTTGACAATTTATTACCATTTAATTAACTAATATTTTAGTGCAAATCCATGATATTAGCTACCAATTTATCACTTTTATTTAACAATTTGGTTAAACATTTTTAGCTACTTATTACTGAACTATCCAATTAGGAAATCTTTGAGTTAGTTATGATTCTTTAGTTCTAGCTAACAGTTTATTACAGCATTTAACTCACAATTTATTGCTTTGAGTTAACCATTAAAGGAAATTATGACCATTTAACCAATCATTATTTAAATGTAAAACTCTGGTTAAGGTGCAAACTCTGATTTCTGTTTTTGTTTCTGTTCTTGTTTTTTCTTATAGCCTATTAACATAGCTAATCTTTCCACTTGTACCCCCTTGGGTACAAGAACCTGGACAAGATTGCAGAAAAATCTTGATCATCACCCTTTAGTGAATAGATTTATCTCCAGATGAGGACGTTTGAATGGTATAAATTCTTGTATCTGCCTGCGACACTGAAGTCACTGATAAAAAAGGTGAAAATGTCAGAGCCACCTTGTATGGGGGAAGGGAAAGAAGGCGACTGCCTCCTTCCCTCCCTCCCTCTACAGCACACACACACACTCGCTCTCACACACACACACTCCCTCACACCAACGCTCGCCATCAGCAGTGTCTGACGGCTGCATCCCTTTGCTGTAGCAACGTCCTCCTCCTCCGCCTCGTCTGCATCTGACATCCAGCCTGCAGGAGTCTTTTGTGTGTCTACAGGGGCCATTGTTGTTTCTTCCTTTTTTAATTTTTTTTGAAGAGACCCACCACCATGGACATGATGGGGAACAAAGAGCGACGAGGACTGAATTTCAAAGGCTTGCTGAAGAGGAATTGGCTTCTGATTGCCACGATTATATCAGTGTTGCTCGGTATGTGGAAGATCCTTCATGTCTGCTCATGTGTGCTGAGAGAATGAGACGCTTTCTC
This sequence comes from Pseudochromis fuscus, assembly GCA_900323345.1. Taxonomy (NCBI): domain Eukaryota; kingdom Metazoa; phylum Chordata; class Actinopteri; family Pseudochromidae; genus Pseudochromis; species Pseudochromis fuscus. Next base: position 34,745 of record OOFC01044417.1, on the reverse strand, counting down.
CTCCACTGGAGCCATGTTTTTCTGTTTTTTACTCATCTCTATTGCTTTATTTGATCATTCTGCCTTGTTTTCTGCTGCTGTCAGTGCTGAAATAAATCAGCCTCTCATTGCATCAGCAGCAACAGTATATGATGAATATGTGTGTGTGTGTGTGTGTGTTGTATGATCTGATGCTTCAATTCAGATCATAGGCTGTACTCTGCTATAGGAGATACAGTCTGTGTCCTCCTGTGTCTGGATGTGTCTCAGTCAAACGTGACCAGACTGAGATGACAGCTGATGGTGTGTGTGTGTGTGTGTGTGTGTGTGTGTGGAGTCCCAGCACTGAGGCAGTACAGTGCACACACAGGTGCTTCAAGCGTATGAATGAGAAAAGAATTTAAATGCCTGTTCTGGTCAGGTTGCTTTGAACTGCATGTATTTTGAAAGATGAATGAGTTCCTAGTACCTATCTATATATATTCAGAAATAGTTGCTTGCATTCAGAGAGTGAGATCATAAGAAGGATGTCAGTCCCGTGTGTGTTCAGTGCACATCTGGAGTCTGGATGTAGAGGGAAATGATTAGCTTGGTTTTCTCTTGAGAAGGTGCCATCATCATCATTTTTCAGTAGACGCTCTGGGGAGTATCAAATTTAAAAAAAGGAAAAAAAGGACTAATTAACCTAGTCTCAATTAATAGTTCCTTTATCAGCCTATATGAGCCTGTGTGGTCAAGTATTTTGGCTTAACCGTAAAGTGCAAATTTTATAGAGAGAAAATTTTAGATTAAGAAATAAATATATAAATTTATGAAATATTAAATGACAATTATGAGTTTGTCTTCATCCTTGCATGTCGTTATGGCCTAAGCCACATTTCATCTATGAAATACAAAGATTTGCTTCAGCCTTACCTTAAACCAGCGTTGCTAACCATGTGGATTCATAATGTTTTTGGAGACAACAGGTTAAACGCACACATTTGGGTTCTGTAATGAATTTCAAATAATTCTATATCTATTTCAACACAAAGAAAAAATTCTCAATATTTCATTTATTAATATTTATTCTCAGAGCTGATTGGTTTTCATCATACCACATGAATTCTACTTGTGTCTTTGTTTGCTTCACAACTGGAGTGAACGCAACTTAAAGCTCAATAATGAACACAAGCCCACAGTCCTGTGAGTCTGGTAACACCATATCATCTATGAATGGAAGAAAATCAACATGAAATTCAAAATAAAACAAACTGTGTCATTATGCATCTGCAGGATTACCAACCAAGTAGATGATGACTTCAGATAATGCTCAAAACTCCAGGTTCCCTCAAAGTTACCGTATTTTCTGGACTATAAGCCGCTACTTTTTTCCGACTCTTTGAACCCTGCGGCTTAAACACCGGTGTGGCTCATGTATTGGCAGCACAAAGCTTGTTAGCTTTTTACAAAGCTAGCAAGCTCCGTGCCGCCGATACATTTAGCCTCGTCACATCAGAATCGGTCAGAGTGGACCACATGAAACTGTTCGAATAAATTATAGACAGGAGTGGGGTATAGACAGGTGCGCTCAAAAGTCCGGAAAATATGGCAGTAGGTTTTGTTAATTTGTTTCACTACAATTTATAACATTAAGCTTTTGGTGACCATGTTTTTGGTGGGGCTGTTAGTAGAGGCTGAACATTTTGTTTTGTTAAAAGGCTGATCTGGTCATAGTACCAACAATTAGCATGATGAAAAATATATTTCATTTTTACCATTAAATATATGAACAAATGAATCATGCTCTGTGGTCTGGCAGTGCAGTCCCAAAGATCTGTAGTGTTTGGTTAAAATAAATAAGCTGCAGGTTACATCATTATTTTTTTCTTCCTTTAGCCTTTGTTTACATTTTAACCGAATTGGCACAATGACAGTTTGCTGAATTAGCCATTAGCAACTCCTGCTTAGCAGTGAAGGTGCAGACGGCTGCCTCTGGATTACTGTAACACTGATGTCAACTAAAAATGTGATCGTGTCTCCTTTCTGTAGATTTACTGACGTTTATTCTCAGTGAACGTCAGAGATATCGACTTATATAGAAAGTGTAGATCGCACTGACGTCATAAAAGCACCGTGTGCTTTGACTGATGACGATGAGATTGAGTGTGTGGATTTTTTGCTTGGTTGTGCCTCCAGGGGAACTCATTATAACATTACAGGACTTCAGCTGGTTGCAAGATAAATATTTTCCGAGTTAGTGTAGATCTTCACAGATTTTCATAGGAAGGAGTAGTTTAAATAGATTTATTGTGGCTCACTGTTGTTGTTATGAACTCCTGAAGACTGAGTTTTACAATGACCAGGCTGTGAGGACACTGCAGTGTGATCATGTGCTGTTAGATTGCGTAATTCATCTTTACTCCCTCAATCATCATACAGCAAACAAAACAGTGAATCGAGGACACAATGTGACACCTGTAGGTTATGTGTCTCATGTGTTTGAGGTTTGTGGGTTACATTTTAAACCAAATACTACTACTCAGAGTGTCGCTGTGTGTCCTCTGTGCCCTTCCTTCTGCTTTCAGGAAAAAACAAGAGCCAGTTTATTTGTGTAAAGAACAAACAGATAAATGGATCCTACAGGTAGTAAAACATTATTGTCGGTGGTGCTGAGAGTTTTACATTTATACCTCAGTAAACAACTGTGTTTGTGTGTTAAGTGCAGAGTCAGGACACCTCCATAGTGCATCTTAGCTGAGAGTGAGGCAGGGTGCACAGACTACAAGGTGATCAAGGGACAAGTGAGTACAAATACATGCAGAAAGCTACAAAGAGGGGCAAAACAAACACAAAGAGTGCAAAAAAAATGCCAATGAGAGAGGAAACATGATGAGATACAAAACAAACCCAAAAAGATAAAAAATAAATAAAAACAACAATCACAAAGAGATGAAAAACAACTTCAAATACATAAAACACAACTCCAAACAGATGGACAATCACAACAAAATAAAAAAAAAATCACGAGATAAAAAAATAACCACAATGAGATTAAAAATGTAACCACAAAGAGATTTTTAAAAAAACCCAACAACCACAAAGGCATGAAAAACCAGAGACAGACCCAAAGAGATGAAAGACAATCACAAAGAGATAACAAAATAACCACAAAGACATAAAAGTCACCCACAAACAGTGTTGGGGGTAACGTGTTAGTTAGCAAAGTGTTAGAGTACTCAAATTACTATTTTGGACTAACGAGTAACGTAACGTGTTCCCTGTAATCTAGTACTAGTTATATTTTCTAACCAGTAACGCATTAATGTGGGAACTTGACTCTTCTTCCCGGATTGGTTTCCCCTGAGGTCAGTGACACTGAAGTGCCGCAGCGGAGAGAGACACATGTGAGCATGCGCAGTGTGTGTTCTAGAACTTTACCAACATGGCAGAGCTATGGTGACACGCACAGCGTGCATTAGACCAATGTAAGACACGCCAGTTGACATTGGAATTCTCACTGACCATGGTATAAACCGGTATACATTATAATTATTGGTAACGTATGAGTACTCTAACGCACTACTCCTAAAATAAAGAAACGCAGTAACGTCATTAGTTAGATTTTCAGACTGGTAACGTAGTAACTTAATGAGCTACTTTTAAAAGTAACATTACCCAACACTGGCCACAAAGGGGTGAAAGACAATCACAGAAATAAAAAACAACTACAAAAAGATGGAAAACGACCACAAAGAAATGAAAAGCAACCATAAAGTGATAAAGAAAACCCAACCACAAACACATGAAAATCAACCACGAAGAGATGAAAGACAATCACAAAGATAAAAATACAACCACAAAGTGATGGAAAAAATTTACAAAGATATGAGACTGTGCAATGTCTTTGAGTTGGTGAGTTTCGAGCCAGGTAATCACATGGTCTTGTTTCGTTGAGCGTGATTGTGTCATGTAGCTATAATTTGCAGTGTCATCCCTGTGTCTTTTACAAGCATCTTTAATGGCAGCCTGCTCTGCGAAATAACACACTTGCTGCTTGGTGTGCATCATTAGAATCGCTGAGTGGACATTTACAGCTGGAAAACATAGATTATACAATATAAACCAGTATGAATTGTGCCTCATTAATTCCTCATGACAAAACGCCAACGACCTGTGAAATGATGCGACTGTGAGAACTGCACAGGCTGTTGTAATTCTGCATTAATCTAACTGACAAAATACCAGTTTGAATGTTTCTTTGTAAGGAAGTTGAAATGTTCTTGTCTGATCTTCAACCAGTACAGATGTCTCTTCTCTGATTCACACAGTGCTTTTCTTTAACTGAAACTAAGCAGCTCTCATGGTGTGACGGACTTTCTCCTGATCTTTCAGGGATCAGTCTGGGTGTCGTGGTCCGAGAGTATGCATCCCTCTCCCATCTCCACAAGCAGTATTTTGGCTTCCCAGGAGAGGTCCTAATGCGAATGCTGAAGCTGGTCATCCTGCCACTCATCATTTCCAGCATGGTAACAGGTAAGACGAACATGAATACTGCATCACAAAACACAAGGATCAGTAGCTCTTTACATAACAAAAGAAAGGCAGTGTTTTAAATTTGTAAACAATGCTTAGTGTCTACCCAGTCATCAGATGTACATTGGTTTGCTGCATGAACCCTGCACATTCTGTTGGTATTGGACAGGTCCACAGTCCAGGTTCAGTGCCACCGAGGCAGAGAGTAAGAGTGTTGATAGTATACATCTGACTTTCATGAAGAACTTCTGTCACAATTCTTCATTTGGTGGCTGTGGTCGAGTGGATCGTCTACGGATCAAAAATTGTGGGTTCAATCCCCTGCTCCTCCTATCCACATGCTTCAGCAAGAAACTGAATGTTAAGTCGATCCCGATGGTGGCTAGCACCTTGCATGGCAGCTCTGTGGCCGTTGGTGTGTGAATGAGTGATTGAGAGGCATAACCCTGTAAAGCCCAAGTGAAGGGTTTAAGTACCTTCGCTTCTTGTTCACAAGTGAGGGAAGGATGGAGCGTGAGATCGACAGGGGAATCAGTGCAACGTCTGCAGTAATGCGGACTCTGCACAGATCCGTTGTGGTGAAGAGGAAGCTGTGGTCATGAGCTTTGGGTAGTGACTGAAAGAACAAGATCCTTCCTCCGTAGGGTGGTCAGGCTCTCCCTTAGAGATAGGGTGAGAAGCTCGGTCATTCAGGAGGATCTTGGAGTAGAGCTGCTGCTCCTCCACATTGAGAAGAACCAGATGAGGTGGCTTGGGCATCTAATTAGGATGCCTCAGGGCACGTCCCACTGGTAGGAGACCCTGGGGGAAGACCCAGGACATACTGGAGAGACTATCTCTCTCAGCTGGCCTGGGAATGTCTTGAGATCCCCTGGGAAGAGCTGGATGAAGTGGTCGGGGAGAGGGATGTCTGGGCTTCTCTGCTTAGGCTGCTGCCCCCGCGACCCGACCCCGGATAAGTGGAAGAAGATACATGGAGATGAATGGATGTTTTAGCCATAGCTGCAATGTGCAAATACATCAGTCAGCACTCACAGGTGGTGAAGAGAATACCAATGTCCTGACAACACCACCTCTTGAGGTCTGGGATGTATCAGACAGCTGGTGCTCGTAGTGACTGAAATTCAACTCATAATTTGACACATCCACTCAGTTTATGTTTACTTCTTTACCTCTGCTGGCAACCCAAGTGCTTGCCAACAGATGACAGAAGGCCTAGCTTGCTAGTTAACGTTGGATTGAGTTTGCTGTGTCTGAGGTTTCTTCCTCTTGGTTTTCTGATCGGAATATGAATAACATTGTAAGCCCTTGACCTTACGATGTAAAGTATCCTGATAGGCTTTTATCGAACTGAATTAAATTGAATTGGGGCAGAAGGTTGTGGGTTTGAACCTGGGCTGGGTGGAGTTTGTATGTTCTCCCTGTGCCTTTGTGGGCTTTTATCCAGGAACTTCATCACCCACCCACAGTCCAAGCACATGCTTGTTAGGTTTATTGATGATTCTCAATTGTGAGTGTGTATGGCGGTTTGTCTTTGTGTGTCGGCTCTGTGATGGTGATCTGTCCAATGTGCACCTCACCTCTCACACATTGCCAGCTGGGATAGATGGATAGTTAATGGTTAGTTAGTGGACACCCAATTCATGACACTGTGCGTGATGATAAAGCTGCCAGTGTCTCCTTTTCTTTTCGATGGTGGCATCATTAATGGTTAGCATGGTACTGTGCAGCTCAGGAAATAGAGGAAAGAGAGAAAATTATTTGAGAGACTGTATTGTCGTTCTTGCTTAAGGTGACAATCCCGATAACTGACTTAGTTATCTTTTCTTATTTCCTGCTTGATTTTTTTGTACGTGGCAGTACTCCTTGCAAGTGAAATATTGAAAAGAGCTCTTTAGAGAGGATTTTATCCTGCGTGGTGGGAAATTTTGTGGTACGAACTAACAGTGAAAATACAGTCTTTTATCTTCCAGAAATAATTTCCTGACACTGTGGTTTCCAAATCTGCAGTCCAAAAGGTGTAGATGTACATATTTCTTACATTTAGTGCTTTTGAGCTAGCCAACTGTGTCAAATTAACCCTAAAATGGTTTCTGTATCCTGAGGCATACAATCTTTTGATAACAGGCTGTCAGGGAGAATTCAAATTTAAATAAACAAAATCTGACCAGGAGATGGGACAAGTACTCAGGTCATGTCACTTTATGCCAATATCCAAGAATATGTTCACTATTTTTATATATTTATATATTATTGTGGGGGAATTTGTTTTAGAAATTTGTTGGTTTTAATGATTGTTGTATATGTTACAGCTGAAAAATAAAAAGGCATTGGAAGTTCACATCCTGGAGTATAAAACCAGGAAGTTTCGACTGTTTCCTCAGCCTCCACTACATAAAATGTTTTAAAAGTTGGTACATGAAATATTAAAAACGAGGAACATAGTGAATTTTTAGCCTAAATAGCTATACATATCTAAGGAGATAGAAAACCCCAACAACAACAACATCTTGTCATTTTAGCCATGTTTGATTAGTAAGTACCTATTCTGCAATTTTCTACAATATTCCTGTGTGCTTGCTCATCTAAGCAGCACACCTACAGATTATAATTTACACTAAGGAGATGCAGGGAGTGTGTCACAGAGCAGTGATGGTTGTAATGGAGGACACCCCACAGTCTCCACAGTAAGATAAATGATACTGCTGATCAGCAGCTGCTTTACATTCTCTAATCCATTCACGTCCTCCACAGCAGCTCCCTGCTGAACTAGAATTAGGTGGAGAAGCAGCTCAGGTCTTAATATAATAGTGATTTACTAACTGAGCAGATTTCCTGCAGCCTTGTTATTACTGATAAACATCAGATGTGAGGAAAACACTGCTCCCTCTCAGCACAGTGGTGCATTGTTTGTCTGTGATAACACTTCCTCAGCTGGTTGTTGATGACTAATAGGAGATGCTCTTTTTCCACCTGCTTTTCCCCTGAGTGTTCCCATCAGCATATAGGTCAGCTGTTACTGTGATTATTATAATGTTAGATATCAAACTTTTTGTGGGGGTGTGAGGTCATATTTTAAAGAGGGTATTATGCTTTTCATGTTTTCTGTTCTAAGTGCAGTTTTATAATGTTGGGTGTTCATACTACACGTGATTAAAGTTTCAATGATGAGGTAAAAGTGATGTTCCAGTAATCTCTGTGAGAAAAGCTCTCAGACTGAAGACTGAGGGAAACTCTCCGCTTTAAAAACTATTCAGATCTCCTCTCCTAAATAGTAATGATACATCTATTTACTTCGTGTACGCCAGCATATAAACAATCACTGGTGCACAGAGATACTGTACAGTCGTTACAATATTTTACTAGTTATGTTACCTTCAGTATTTCCATCCATCCATTTTCTATACCTGCTTTTTCCACACTTGGGTCGCAGGGGTCTGCTGGAGCCTATCCCAGCTGTCATCGGGCAGGAGGCGGGGTACACCCTGGACAGGTTACCTTCAGTATTTCTCCACAGCAAAATTTTCCACTTCAATTGATGTTTTCCAAGATTTCCCACATGTACACAGAATAATATGGACGTACACAGAAGGCAAGACTATAACATAAAGTTAGAAGTGAGCATAACAGGTCCTCACAAGTTGAAAAAAGTGCTGCGCAAGTAAAAAGCATAACATAAAAACACAATAAAACAAAGTCGAACATTGTGAACATACCACAATAAAAGATGAAGTGTCAATCTTTGCTCTAATCTATTGCCAATGAGAAGAGGTGTGGTTTTAGTAATGACTATGGTAACGGTCAAGGTTAAGGTTTTGGTTGTATACTCTGTTGGGCTTAGTTCCTGTATTATTTTAAAATTAATCCAATGCCCAAAAAAGAAGGCTCTGGTCGATATTTTTATACGTGTGTTCACAGAGCACAGTACTAACATTTCTACTATTAAACATAGCGACTCCTCCCTATTAATCAGCTTCATTAGCTAAGTATCAAGAACATATACAGCTGCATTGAGCATCGTTTAGAAACTGTCAAGTACTTGTAGATTCATCTGACATATGAATATACGTAATTGTTCAAATGGGATCATGTTGACTGTGTTTGTGAGAAGAATCTAAATCAATTTATATACCTCTCGTGATATTCAATGAACATTTCTGAAAGCTCAGAGCTCACAAGTTGTGATGTGTTAGCAGCTGTTGGATGTTAGCAGATGATGTATGGAAGTTGATGTATAGGTGTATGGAAGTTAGAGTTTTATATTCACAAAACTTACCCCTGAGGCTACCACTTGTCCACGTCGAGCATTTCGTGTACATCAGTGGTCCCCAACCACCGGGCCGGGGCCCGGTACCGGTCCGTGAGGTATTTGTTACCGGACCGCGCAGAAAGAATTAATGATTTATATAAATTCCATTGTATTGACCGTTATAGTCTGAAAGACGTTTTATTTTGAAAAACGACCAGATTCTCTCCGACTTAACTTCCGTCTCGGTCACGTGATCAGATACGTTAGCCAAAAAAAAGGTCCACTAACTAGCTAAAATAAGTCAAAGAAACCAAACGTCTTTCAAGAGCTTTTTCCCAAAGGGAAGACATTTTTTTTTTATTCCGGTAGTGTTGTTTTATTTCTGCTGTATTTATCTGCCATACCTTGAAGGCCGGTCCGTGAAAATAATGCCGACATCAAACCGGTCCGTGGTGCAAAAAAGGTTGGGGACCACTGGTGTACATGACTCCCCCATGTCGTGGTGGACAGTAACGGAGTACATTTACTTGAGTACTATACTTAAATACATTTTTCCAGTATCTGTACTTTACTTGAGTATTTGTTTTTTGGAAACTTGTGATTTTCTCTCCACTACATTTCAAAGACAAATATTATACCTTCGACGCTTGTTGTTACTTACTGGAGTAGAGTTAGTGGAGTTACCGTTGTGCATGCGCAAATGGGCAGTTGATCTTATAGTGACAGGCAGCAGAACCAGCCAATAATGAGAGAAGATGCGAAACAGCCCAGTTTTGCGGCTTTTTTGCTTTTTTAAAAGATGCTAAACAGCACGTTGATCCTCTCGATGGGCAATTTGAGAACAAAAAAGCGAGACGAACAGTTGACCAACAAAGTATGATGCACACTCTGCAGGAAGGAGTTTTCTTTTCACCGAAGCACTTTCAGCTTAAAATACCGCATTAACGGGAAGCAGACGTTGGTCAGGGATTGAGTTGGGCACTGAGAAAACAATACCACAATGTGCTGATATTAGTAAATGTACTTTGTGCTTTTGAATATTAAGTATTTTTAAAATGAACTACTTTAGTGCTTTAACTTGTGTAAAATTTTGACCAAGTAACTTTTACTTGGAGTTGAGTAAGATTTGACCAAGAGTACCAGTACTTTCACTCAAGTACTAGAGGTTAGTACTGGTTGAAATCATTCATTACATGTGATGGCAGCATAGATGTCACACTTACTGCGGCTCAGGTTTGATCAGCTCTGTTTCCATTGGTATGTGGGTGCATCTGAAATTGGTCAATTGTGAGGCAATAAAACAATGTAAAGGGCTTTGTAGACCTTAGCTAAGGTAAAAAAGGTGCTCTGCATTTACCATTTACTACTCCCCTGAGTCATAAACAGCAGGTGATGTGTCATTCAATATATTTTAACAACCTACAAAATAAAACACCAAAGTGATGACTTTCATGATGGCCACACACCAAAGCCTTAGAGCAGAGGAATTCTTGTATACACTGATACAAATGTAAGGATTCAGCCAGAAAATGGTCACTTTGTGAAACCTGTAACTTCTCAGACTTGTACAACAGTTGTGTCTCGTTATATTTGGTCAGACATTGCTTTAAAAATAACTGCTGTTTCTGAACAGGTGTTGCAGCCCTGGACTCCGAGGTGTCGGGAAAGATAGGTCTGCGAGCCGTCATTTATTACTTCTCAACAACCATCATTGCAGTGATTCTTGGTGAGTTGCTATTTTCCTTCCATCCGTGGCTACCTTTAAATTCAACTGTTCATTCAACAGTCACTTTAATGATGCTGTATGTAGAAGTGTTTGAACTATTAGCGATGCTGGTGATTCTCACATAAAACTAATTGTATATCATCATTGTTTGTAGGAATTATTTTGGTGATGACGATCAAACCGGGAGTCTCTCAGACAGCTGAGCACATCGACAGAGCTGGGACCACGCCCAACGTCACCACAGTGGACACACTGCTGGACCTCGTCAGGTGACCTTTCACCATGTGACGCTGCAAATGTTTTCTTCAGAGTTTAAATTCAAAGAGTCTGCAGACATTTCTTCTTTGCCTAATGGTCTCATTTCTTGTGATGATTACTCAGCTGTCATTTAGTCCAACTTCCTGTTAAACCACATACAAAAACAAAAGGGTTTATACGTGAATGAGCACAGTCAAAGGCTGGGAAAAAGCTGCATCCCAGTGCCCCTCCAACTCTTTTCTGTGGATCCCAGTATCAGGGGTCATCACGATTAAAATTACTAATCATTCTAACTGTGCACATTGTTGGATTATTTGTGTAATTTCTCTTTGGTGCCACATGTCCTAAAATAAAATGAAAAAGAATTTGTTGTTCTGGAAAAGTACAGTACTATTGCATTTTATTCTGATCTTCTGCTTTATCTTTCTTTAAATGTTTCGCAATAAAAGCCCTGTTGAGAAATAAAGAGTTTGTGTTCACTAAAACACTCGAAGGCTTTCAATTTGAAACTATTACACAAAGTGTTGAATTCACATCAACAGCAAAAAGAAGTCGCTTGAATGTTTTGATCCACTTCCTTCACAAGCCTCAAAATGAGAGTTTGTATGACATTATGACCATTTATTATTTGGTTATTATTATTAAATGGAGCAGCCTGCTTCAGTCAGAGATCTGTTACCTCCTGCAGCTGAGACAAATAAAGACCCTGCTCATTATTGGAGGAAATATGGTACCTTGTTCAGAGCATACCTCTAATTCTGCGGTTCTGAACTTCACACATGTGACTCTCCTTAATTTAATGAATTAAAGACAATTATTTTAATTAAAAACAATTTACAGAATGCATCGCATCTGATTCCCCTACAAATTTCCACTGACTCTCTTTATGGACCTTAAAATCCCTCCTTCTTGGATTTTGACTTGAATCATTACAATGTCCCAGTAAAGGAATGATTGTCATATTATTATCCTCAATTTATCCACAAATCCTATTTCTCATCTACAGAAACATGTTTCCAGAGAATCTGGTGCAGGCTTGTTTTCAGCAGGTAAGATAGTTTGCACATCTATCATCCTTTCCACTGTCTGTCATTTTAAACAAATATCAGTGTCTGGTGAGTAAGCATCATGTGGCCTGTGAATAGACCTGTGATAATATGAAATGTGTCATGTTTCACTCTAGTATAAAACGAAGCGCAAAGAGCTGGAGCCTCCGAAAGTTTCAGCCACTACCAACACCACCACCACTACCAGCACCACCATTCCACCTCTCTCAACTACTATCATGGCTGTAGTGGAGGTAGGTGGGCACACTTATCTACCTGCACCAGAGTGGGGGTTTGATCTTTACACCACCACAGAGTCTCCTTGAGGGTTTAGTGTCATGTTTCTGCACCTGGCAACCGGTGTCTGATCTAAATGCAACACAAGACCCAATAATGAGTGATAATAAGTAGCCAGGGGTCAGTGGGCTATAATCCCGTAGACAACATTTGCACAGCTCATCAATGGATCTTTAGACTCAGCTAATGTGGTTTTGAGAGCAGCTTCCTGGCCTGGTCTTGGTTAACTGAATGAATCATCTCTTTGTTGTTGGTCTCCTGGCAGAACATCACGAAGGACTATCAAATCGTCGGCACGTATTCGGATGGAATCAACGTACTGGGGCTTATCGTGTTCTGCGTTGCTTTTGGCCTCGTCATCGGGAAGATGGGGGAAAAGGGTCGAATCCTCCTGGAATTTTTTGATGCCTTGAACGAAGCAACCATGAAACTGGTCCAGATAATTATGTGGTATGTATTAAAAGATTGACCTACAGCTATGGAGTGCTCTGTTTTTTGTTTTGGTACCAGGGTGCACCTATGACTCATGTGGTTTGCTTCTAAGCTTCTGTAACCACCGTCCCTACGATGGCGAATTTCCATTCATCTGTCAACAATAACTGAACACACCATCAAATACAGAATATGAATATTTCATAAAAATCATCATGCTGCCGCTTTTTTAATTACAAAAATAACTCCCTGAAATATTCCCATCTGTGGAATAATATCCAGGGTATCTCAATTTCAACTGATTATTGATAGTGAATTGATAAATAAAGTATACAGGCAAAAGTAAAGGCCTCAAAAAAGTATTATTTTGTAATTCATGGTTAATAGTAAGAGCGGTAATAGTATGAATGATGTTGCTACACTATAGTATATAGTATAGTAGTAGTATATAGTATAGTTAAAATACTTACATAATAAGTTAAGGTATAAAGGTATAAAGTCAAAGACTCAAAACAGCACAAAATAACTACATACAGCAGGAAGTGCTATTGCTATTTAAGACAACAAAACACAAGTGAATCAAATTTCCACTTCAGGATGGAAATTTCAGGGACATTCACCTTATAAAACCATCAACATAGAGTGAAGGGTTGGTCTGTTCAAAACAGGTAAATATGAGCAGCTCATAAAAGTCTCAACAAGCAAATAAAAGTATGTTTAGGGTTGTTCAGTTTAACTACCTGGTTGCAAAACTGTGTTTAGTCATTAGTTAACATGCACACCACACAAAAAAGACTGAAATCACTCTGCTGCTCAGTGGCAACCAGCAGCTACAGGCAGCTTCTAAGGTGGATTTAACTGATCCCATTGAATCAATCAACACTTGAAGCATTAAAGTGACGATTCTGATGATTCAGTTTGTTTTCCCTGGTTCTCACCTGTGAACTGCAAATATTCTGTTTTCTCACATCAGGAAGGTACATGAAAGTACCTACATAAAAGTATACGATCCACGTGTTGGGAAATGGATCCAGCAATCTAAAAACAGGCCCATGTTTAAGATTTCACCCAATCAACCCTAAGCTAGCTTTCTTATGTTTGACCATAGATACAATTTAACAATAATATACTTCTTCAAGTCACATGTATTAGCTTTTACAAAGGCCTTCTATTACATCTCAAAGCTTCTTATTGGGAGTTCCATCCATCCATCCATCTTCTATAAACTCTTATCTAGTGCAGGGTCATAGGCTGAATATCGAATGGGTGAATCAAGCATGGTGTCATCCATTGGTTGGGGACTCACGTTTTGAAACCAGGAATTTGGTATTTGAACGTCGCCACGTTGGTTGTTTGGAGCTAGAAGTGACCATATTTGGATATGAAAAGAAGCGTGAGGAGGCGGGTCTGACCCTTTAGCCCAAGGGGACTGACCAATGTGTGTGAAACGCCTGTCTCATTTAAGACCAGACCTGTCAATCAAACTAATCGCTCCCCTAAATTCTCCTCTTTTGAAAGCCTAATATCTACTTAATGATGAAATACTTTGAGTGCAGTCTATGGGCAAATACTCTGTTTTCCTCACTTTTTTCCTGTGAATACAGCCAATTACATACACTTTCCTCACTGTTCAGAGAATGCAACCCCACAAGCTGAGAGTTTATTTTTTTGGCCTACAGATATATGACCTTTGACCTTGGAGTTCATGCCTTCTTTGGACACAAACATTATTGATTGCAAAGGAACCTCACACACCTGTTTCAAGACAGACCGTAGACTGTTTATAAGAAATGGACTTGCATTTTGAAGCCAGGCACCATGTTGTTGTTTTTTTGGAGCCAGCAGTGATAATTAGACATGAAGGGAGGAGTGAGGAGCTGGGTATGACCCTTGAACCTGAGGACACTGTCCAATGTGTATGAGACTCAAGTTTAGCAGTGAATGAACCTCCAAAAACCACCTGTAAATCATTGAAGACCAGAAGTGTCAATCAAACTAACCACTAGCTTAAAATCTACGTAATGATGAAATGATGTTTGTGGAAATCATTTACTGACAATTTCATAATTGAAAATCCATTTTTCATTGAAGTCAGGTTTTTGGAGTGAGCATCTAGTGGTCATGGGTTTCAATTTTTCCAGTTCCACATTGGCCTCATTTGTCACACCTGTTGGGATATGGGATAGACAAATACACTGCTCACCAACATAAACCTAAGACAGAGTTAAACAGGAAGTTTGAAGAAATGATAAAATCATCAGACTAGTTCAGCCACCTTAACACTTTTAATGCTTGTAGCACATTTTTATAAAACCTCCACACATACAGGTATGGATAATTTGATATAGTAACGGTCAACAAGAAAGAACTCTAAACTAGTCTGAGCAGCAGGTCTCTTTGAATTCTTGGCCGGATATAACAGTAAAACATGTTCTCACACTGTGTCATATTAACCAACTGGAATAGTTAAAAACCAACTCATTCTGACTTTGTGTTTTTTCAGCTACATGCCAGTAGGGATCCTATTCCTGATCGCTGCTAAGATCATTGAGGTGGAAGACTGGGAGATCTTCAGGAAGATGGGTCTTTACATGGTGACGGTGCTGAGTGGGTAAGATGTCCTATTACTCTGTATCCGCCTGTTCCAGACGCCGGGGATTTATGGTTGACATTTGGGCCGATTCTCCCTCCAGTGATACAGTAAAAGCTGAGCTCTGTGTGGGCACTGATAAGGGCCAAGGACATTTAAAACTGCTCAACCTGCAGATGCAGTAATGAAAGCATCGCTCGGGCCCCTAAATCTCAGTGACACCATGAAAGAGTGTACTGTAAATCCCCTCCGGTTAGGTCAGAGGGTGAGTCCAAGGTTCCTGTGACGGCATCAGGCCTTTTCACAAAGTTCACACTTTCTGGTAATGCTCTTAACGCAACACACAATGCCTGCACAGTGTCTAAGTTAAGGCAAGCTTAAATCTATTAAAGAAGTCAACTGACATTTGATCTATTACGCCTTCATTTAGAGCCCTTTATCATTATGTATCCCATGGCTATTCATTTGGATCAGCAGCTTCATTAGGGCTGTAAGAAGTGGACTGTGTTACAGTTAGTATTAAGCAAGGACAATCCAGTCTTAGTGTCTAAGATTCATCCCTCATAACCGATTGAAATCCTTTCAGAGTCCCTGTGTGGAAATGTCTTTTTACCAGTAGAAAATATCACCTTTAGTAACAGTAACTTCATTATTCCCAGTCATGTTTATGTGACTCACTGTTGGTGCACTTCTTTGGCTTGAAGTCATCAGTAGAAACGATGAACAGCTCTCTCATCAAGTCACTGGGTCTTACAAAGTCAAATGTTCAAGCATGTGAATATTAAAGTCGCACTGAAACGCCATTTCCACAGCATCTAACTTCCGCATGCTAATGTATATCTGGCAAAAACAGAATAAGTTGGTGGGACAAAATGTTTGGAGCCATTTGACTGAACCATTGAAACACAACAACCCACCTTAGCTAGTTAGCTAACGTTAGTAGATAGCATTATGACTATGTATCGTAGCATGTCTCCAAAAAGAAGCCACTACACCTGCTGCACTTTCTCCTTTATTGTAAAACAGAACACAGCTACTGTAGGTCACAACTGAAACCACAACCAAACCTGATTCCTAAAATATTACACATTTTTCCCATTAATCCCATTTTTATGTAGTGGATGAACTTCCACAGCTTGTGTTAGCATGAAACTGCTTCACAAAATGACTGATTCTTCAGAAAAGTGATTCAAGCTTGTGCACATTAAAACTCTGGGGTTGAATCTCCTCCGCGGGTACATTTCAGCATGAAACTTAAAATGTGACTATCAACATGTTACGAGGTTGTGGTCACCAAAGTGCTTTTCACAGCTACTATAGTTTGTACCTCTGATTGTCTTCTTACCTCTGGCAAAGTGGGGAATGCTCATGGGTGTTGTAGTTCTCAGAGGCATGATTTCTCAGACACAATGTTGAGATAAAAGTGGTTGTTAGACTCCTGCACATCTGTGGGAGTCTTTTAAAAAATA
This sequence comes from Pseudochromis fuscus, assembly GCA_900323345.1. Lineage (NCBI taxonomy): Eukaryota > Metazoa > Chordata > Actinopteri > Pseudochromidae > Pseudochromis > Pseudochromis fuscus. The sequence goes on along the minus strand of OOFC01044417.1, from coordinate 18,184 downwards.
GTGTGCTTATAATGCAGTATATAGTAATTCCCTCTTTAACCATATTTGTTTTGTTCTTTCAGTCTAGCTATCCATGCCACTGTGTGTCTGCCCCTCATCTACTTCGTCATTGTGAGGAAGAACCCGTTTACATTCACACTGGGAATGGCTCAGGCCCTGGTGACAGCCCTCATGATCTCCTCCAGGTCAGAACCCACATATTCTACATATTCAAACAAATACATGGAAGGAGGAAAGTCCATTTGCTCTAAATCAGAGTTCAATGACTGATCCTCATAATGACTCCCAGCTCTGCCACCCTGCCCGTCACCTTCCGATGTGCTGAGGAGAACAACCGCATTGACAAGAGGATCACCCGCTTCGTCCTCCCGGTGGGTGCCACCATAAATATGGACGGTACGGCACTGTATGAGGCGGTCGCCGCCATCTTCATCGCCCAGCTGAATGACTACGATTTGGACGTGGGACAGATTGTTACCATCAGGTACATGACTGTGACTCAGGGGCAGATTATAAAACTATAAAATACAACTTGATTGTTCTGCAGGGCAGAAAGATGTGCGAAAGAATGTACTTGCCAGAATAAAACACAACCACCCTTAGGGGATATTGTTAATGTATGCCAGGAGATAGTAAAATATTACTGCCAGCACATTTATGTCACTTTTGCCGATGTAATATCCGAGCAGGACTACTAGTGCTGCAACTTTTCAATACATAAAGTGTATTTGTGTTGTCATAGCATAGTACTGGTAGGATGACTTATTTTAGGGTGAGGGGTTTGTAATGATCATATTGTCTAAAATAAAAATTAGTAGTCAGTGAAAAGCTGAATCTCCAACAATGAATAAATAAAGTGTCATTCCCAAATGTAATATAAATATAAGGTGTGCATTTGGGTTGTCTCTTCTTAAAAAATTAAGTTTGAATGAATTTCAAAACTGCTGCAAATGGTCTGATGTAGAGAGACTGCAGCCTACACTTGGAGCAGGTCATTATACGATATGATAGCCTGGCCAATCAGACCCTCCTACATTCTGTTCGAATGCAGAAGGGTCTGGCACCGGAGGCATTGCCAGTCTTTTCATGAGCAAACTTTGGGACGTACCAATTACATGCCCCTGTTGTTGACGCGTCATACTCAGAAGCCGGAACAAGCGTTTCTCCCAAATCAAAACATTGAAAATGTCGGACATGGCTGCCTTACGAGTGTTTGCTCTAGCTTCGGTCTATCTGAACCGAGTGTGCAATGACGCCTTGTATCCGTAAATTTTTAAGAACAAAATCGACAGCTGTCATTAATGTTAGTCCTCTCTCCTCCGTTTGCCATAGCTTCATTCGTTTGTTTTCGTAGTGCGGCTACACGCGCAAGCGTCTCACACTTTGTGCGTCACATTCGACTTCTGTGATTGGTTCCCTCTCAGCTTACTAAGCCCGCCCTCGAAATGAGAGACAGCGGTGCAGCTCCAGGCCCTCACGTCTTAGTAAAGTATTCTTTCAAAGCGTGTTGGGCCTGGTTGATCAGGTAAACGATATGACACAATATGATAGAACTTTATTAATCCCGAAGGAAGTAGTTTTGCCAAATTGCTCTATGTACATTACAACATGAACTTATTGTGTAAATAAAAACAGATTCTGATTCTGTTGAATGAAACCAAACTAGTGCCTATTAAAAAAACAACTTCAAATTGCAGTGTTTGTGGATTATGTAACAACAAAGGAACATTACAAGAAATTGTAACACGAATATTGCGCATGGTAAAAGTGATTGTAACCATAACAGGACTATTGTACATGAGAGTGAAAAACTATAACCAGTGACTATAGCAGATTAATGTTTAACCAGTATATAGCTCCCATATGAACTTTTTACCCCACATGAAAACAAATATCTGAATTTCGATTCAGTGATAGTACTAGTGTGTACATACTAATAATGTTCATGCTGGTTAAGCATAATGACTCCAAGCTGAGTTGCAAGTCTTAATGATTTTGTCAAGTTAAATATAAAGTAATCAAATCTGTTCAAGTCATGTGTTCAAATCATGTGACCCAAGTCTCAACTGAGTAAGCAACAATCAACAATCTCCTGAGTGTCACCTCACTACCACCAGTGTCACCTGCATCAATGGAAGAACACAACTCAAGGAAATGTTGAGGCTTGATGCTTCATTTTGACCAGGAAATAGTTTCGTCCAGGTCATGGTTGTTCAAGTAGTTTTGAGTCACAGCAACTGGACTTGGGTGAAAATACTGAAGACATCAGTTGGAACATTTAAACTTCTTCTGTCAACTTCTAAATTCTTTTTTTTGTTTCAGTATAACAGCAACAGTTGCCAGTATTGGAGCAGCAGGAGTTCCTAACGCCGGGCTCGTTACCATGGTGATAGTCCTAACAGCTGTTGGATTACCTGCGAGTGATGTCACCCTGATCGTGGCTGTAGATTGGCTGCTGTGAGTTTTTTTTCTGCCTGTCCATACAGATTTTTTCTCCTACCTTTCCTTTAAACTAGATCACATGAGCCGTAGACTGTATAGTTAATGTGGGCTGTGTTTCAGGGATCGGTTCCGCACTATGATCAATGTTCTGGGCGACGCTTACGGAGCCGGTATCGTTCAGAAGCTCTCCAAGAGGGAGCTGGAGAGGATGGATCTGTCATCAGACGTGGATGTCGCCAACCCCTTCGCCCTGGAAGCCACTTTGGATGACGAAGAGTGCGAGAAGAAGTCCTATGTGAACGGAGGCTTCACTGTCGACAAGACAGATGCCATCTCCTTTACGGAAACCTCCCAGTTTTAGCCTCTGGCTGGCTCAGAGGTGCGGAGAGAAAGTGCCACGCTGCTAATGGATGTAACACCAAGAACCTTCCATCATGTATCAGCACCATGACGAGAGAGGAACTACCCAACCACACCCATCCCAGCTCAGACATCAGCAATAGCAGCCTCCATAAGCTTATCCAAGATGATCACCCTCATGTTGGACATTTACAACCACCACTAGATTAAAGTGCTTCCTTCTTACTCTCAAATTGTGCCAAGATTAAGAAATTCTTTTGAACAAGAGTGTGTTTTCTTGCAAAGATGCACTCAAAAGAAGAGCTGTTTGCCTAAGTGTGCGTGTGTGTGAGTCTGTGTGTGTGAGGATATTCTTTTTGTATGTTACTGATGTGTGTGTGTGTGTGTATTTTGCATAAAACAAAGTATCAATTAAACAATGAATTAAAAGAAAATCTAACTTTGCTCCTGGATTAGACAATAATGCTAAAATAAGTCTGAATGATCTTTTTTTGGGTGGTTGTTGTGAAATGTGTATGTCCCATAATGCACTGCTTGTATATCTATCTGTATATTTAAACTGTGCCAAACATATAAAGAGTTTTTTCACCCAGTTGCATGAAGCAATATGTTATAGAAACGCTGATCGCTGGCTGCAGACTCATTTTCTATCCCCACAGACTGGACATGCTGATGAATGAAGGCTTGTGAAGTCAATGAACACTGTGACATTTGCGGGACATTTTTTCAGAACCAAATCACTAACATTTATTGATGCATTGCAAAAATATAATAATTATTATAACTTGTGTCTGTGTTTAGACATTGTGGGGAAAACTTGCAGTATTATAGACCCTGAAATGTACTTACTCAATCAAGGCCATTTTAGCTGTCAGCAAATGGAGTTATGTGTTAATAATCAGATAATCTGCGTGTGTCTTTCTAAGTGCTTTATCACAATTTGACTATTGTGTCTTCACTGTGGTCCAAGATTGGAATATGTTAAACCAGAGGTGATGGCTCCGTTTTGACAAGAACATGCAGAATGTGAAAAAAATAATGGTAAAGAAATACTCTGACATTATGGGAAATATCCTTCTTATATGTTTTATGCCAAGAGTGAGATGAGAAGATCAATGCTGCCTTTAAAGTTGTCATCACAACATGAAAAGTCACATACCAGGTAGGCGGTTTTTCTAAAAATTAAGTTTGAACTAATTTTGAATGGCCCATAATTATTGGAATAAATTCGATTTGCCGCCGTCAAGAGTCTCAAAAGTCATCTTTTGTAAACCTGCAGTGAGATTATCGCAATCACAGATACTATTTTACACTCTTGTAACAGGCGTAGGTTCCTCACTACTTCAGATGGCCTGAATGCCTTATAGAGGGACTGCAGCCTGTATTACCAACAGATCATTACAGTTTTGCTGTGGTCAGGTGTGACGCAAATATTGCTGCATTTTACCTGTTGTGGAAATCCTAGAAACTCTGGATGGTCACAGACCGCAACAAAAAAACTTGTCCTCTGTTACTGTTCATCTGTGACATTAGGGAATAACAACACTGATTGTTTTTCGTAATAATGCACGTGAAGCAAATTTGTCCCCTATGTTTGCTTTAACATATTATGTACTCGCATTGCCCAAGAACACACCGTTAGAATATGAACTTTTCACCCAACATCTGAACGAATAATTGTATATAGAATAAAAAGTGGCGTACATTGCATACATGAAACATTTGGCATTCAGGTTGTAACATCAGCTGTAAGTTGTGAGGACACCGCTGCTAGGCAACAACATGATGCCAAAAGACAGGTTGATCAAAGCACATTAGCTAATATTAGCATTACCGTTGGTGTCCAGAAGTCACTCAGGCTAGCATTTAGCATGCTAACAAATGGGGATCCTAGGAAATGCAAACACATAATCAAAGATGAGGATGGTTAGAATATCAGAATTCTTAGGTTTGACTACAATGAGAATACATTAACTTTCATGCACCTAAAAATCAACTTCCATGGGCTCCACAATGTCTTGAACCATCTTCTAATATGAACTCTGAGCTTTCAGGAACTTTCATGAATATCACAAGATTGGGGCCATTCACACAGACTCTTCTCACAAACACGGTAAACACCACCCCGTTTGAAGGCACCACAGTACCATCATCTCCGTGCGCTATGGTTGCAGCTACAGACAGGTGGCGGTTAGCTTAGGTCAGCATGAAGACTGGAAGAAAGTGGGAAATAGCCTGACAGAGCGGTATCACTTTTAAGGCTTTTCTGTGCATGTATTCAACAACCAAAAAAAGGAAGTTCATTTCTGGTCTTTAGGCTAAACTAAGCCAGTGCCTTGCCATATCAATTTTTCAACCATCTCTCAGTAAAAAAAGAAGAAGCAGTTAGCTACAACAGCTTTGATAGTTTCACTTAACATAAAAAAAAGTAATTGGGATTAGAAAATTCAGACACATTTAGTTTGTAGTCATTATTTTCTGACTGCAAACTGGTACTAAACCTTGGAGTTAACAGACTGATTAAATTATTTATAAAACTGGCAACACAACAAATTACTTTCAAGGTACTCTGTGGTGTAATTAAGTTGACAATTAGGTTGCCTCTTTAGTTATCATTCACTATCATGGCCACAATAACCACATACAGATTAAGCCTCCCTAGCTGTATGTTAAACATATATACAAATGTTCAGCGTTGCTTGAAGCCCCTGCCATGGGAAAGCAACAAATGATGGAGGAACTAGTTGGAATAGTGGCCATCTAGAAGCCACAGTACTTTCCTTTATTTTTCATTTCTTTTGTGCTTCTTTTTATCTGTTTACTTCAAGTGCAGTTAGCTTCCCGCTAGCCTAATGTGGGCGCAGGCAGCTGTGGCTACAAAACACTGACTGCAAGTCAAAGTGTCATATAATAAAACACTAATGCTGTGTTAGGTTGGGTTGCAATTGCCTAGCTGCACTGCCAGATCTCAGAGAAAAGACTAAAATAATATAATGATTAAAAAAAAAAATAGGGCTATAACTCAAAACTGGGCAAGTGGCCCAGGGAGGCTACAATCTTCACAATGTCTCAAAATGTGTTAGGCTGGTTTTACTGAACTTACAGCTTCATCAGTAGTAGGAGTGTAGTGCTGTATCATCACTGGGTAATTAAAATCCAAACATTTTATTACCTTGGGAGCAATAATGTGCTGTTGCACAATTTGGCAAATTGAACAATTAAACAGGCAACTGAGAACATAAATGAAATATAATGAGCAACAATTCTGATTAATCACAAAAACAATGCTAAGCTTTCACCTTTAAAATGTGACACAGTGGTTTAACAAAATGAGGAATATGGGCCAATGTTTTCAAATATTTAAACAATGAAATTATTTATAAAAGCTGATTTTAAATGAGGTCAGAGTGGATGGAGTGAAATAAAGTATCATGAAAACAACAACGTGCTCCATAAATGTTTAACTAATCTAACATTTAGACATTAAGAATACTGGTGGCAATAAAGTGAGCTGTAATTTTATAAAGACTTCCTTACAATGTCAATAATGAGTCATGGTTATGATACAAATCCCATAAAGGTCTGCACTTGTGATGCTGGGTATTTGCTGCATAGCCTGTTAACTTGATAAGACATGACACAATGGTTTCACTGAGTATTTTCTCTAAAGCCAAAAACCTTTTCCTGTTACAGAGAGTCCAAGAAGCCATTTGACATGACTCGTGTCACATATTAACAAAAGTACTGCAGAATAACATAAGTTATACAAGAGTTGTGCATCTTTAATATAGAACTTGGTGTGTTTCTATTCACCTGCTTTTTATGTGTTTTCAATTTGCACCTAAAAAACCTTGAATGGATTCAAAGATGATGTGAAAATATCTTGAAATATTGCGTAAAATCTGGCATTTGAAAAAAGTTAAATGCAGATGTGTTTAGTTTACAGCATTTAAAGATGGAATTTCAACATCTGTAAGGTTTTCTTTGGTTAGTGAACTGTGCTGCCTCCACTTGGTAAGATTAGTGGGTTGGTTGGTGAAGAAATCTTATTTTATCTTTCCTTCTTATCCTTGAACAGATGTTACAAGTCTATTTTCAGAATAATAAAATGGTTTGTTGTTTACAGAGTGCTGTCAGGTTGAGTGTGATTTCATGTCATTGGGAATAACATAAGTTTGTCCCAAAGATGTCAAAACCTTTGCTACTAGAATGCAGTCAGTGTCCTGACTAGTTGTCACCTACACTGCCAATGGGGTCATATTTTAAAAATGAAATATGGGTGAATGAAGGTGCTTGTTTGTATATCTACAAAAATCTGAGATAAAAATGCAAATAAATTCAGGCTGAAGTTCTTCATTTCAAAAGCACATTATGATGGCATCCACCAACTCCTTCTCTGTACTACCTGAGTACCAACAGTATGTGAATCAACATGTACCACATTATGTGTAAGCAAGCAAATAAAATAAAATTGCTCATTTTTTGTCTTTGTCTATACATTTATTCATATGAGAAAATGTTGTTCATTAGAACCCACTAAGAAAAATTAGGACAAAATCAACAATATTCAGCTAAACATATTGCTGATCTTTTTGATGTATGAAATTGTAGATGTCTCTTCATCATGTGGACTTGATCCTCGTAACATTTTTAGCAAGTTTGTCCGTCTGCTGCATTTTGGAGTATTATTGGGGACTTGCCACATATGTATACAATACTAACCTGGGATTTTTTTTTAAGTCGCAACATGTGGGGGTGAAACTGATGCTTAAACTGATGCTTAAATGCTTAAATAAAAAAAACAAAAACAAAAGTGAGTCCAATCCACAAACTGTATATAGAAATGGATGAAGCAACAAGGTCTCAAAAGTGAAGCCAATGTGTAAGTACATAAAAGTGCAATACCATCGACAGTCACTAGATGCTGGCTCCATAAAACTCTGGCTTCAATTGACTTTAATTCAAAAATCCTCATTTTCAATCCTGAAGTACTCAGACAATATATTTTATACAAGTCATTCTGATGTCATTAGATAAAGTCAACTCTTCTTCTAGGTGATCTGGTCCATCTGAAAATTCTTTCATCATTAAGCAGATATTGGGCTTCAGGAAAAGGAAGATTTGGGCGTGTGGTTAGCTTGACAGCTCTGCTCTCCAGTTATTTACAGGTGGTTTAGAGGCTCATTCACCGCTGATCTCCAGTCTCATACACAGATTAGACCAGGGTTGTTCAACTCCACTCTGGTCCTTGGGACCCCATATCCTGCATGTTTTAGATGTGTCCCTTTTCCAACACCTGATTCAAATGATCAGGATCGTTATCAGGCTTCTGCAGAGCTTGATGATGAGCTGATCATTTGAAAAGTTGTGTGTTGGAAGAGGGACACATCTAAAACATGTAGCATATGGGGTCCCAAGGGCTGGAGTTGAAAAACCCTAGATTAGAAACTTACCTCAGGTTCAAGGGTCAAACCATGTAGCTGGCTACTAGCAGTATGTCTGTGTAGTTAAACTGTTTTAAACAACAGTCTACAAACATGCTTGATAGTAAAGATTATGATTGCTGGACTTGGTGTTTATGGTGTTTATTTAGTCTCAAGCGCAGGCGTCTACACGTGATACAAGCGTAGAAATGTATAACAGTGGGTGGGTGTCCAAGTAAGAGCGTAGGTGTACAAGTAGGAGCCTGAGCTCCTGCAAAAGTTAAATTTTGAGACTTTCAAATACTGACCATGACTGTTGATTAGCTTTTTGATTCCATGCGCACAGATCAGAAAGCTGCCCTTGAGGAGTTCCTTTCCAGGTCCAACTGTGCACCTGTGCGACTTTTGAGACTAAATAAATGCTGTAGGTGGATACTCACATTTAGGTGGTGGGACCTTGATACCACATCTCCACCTTCTGGTCATTCACTGGTTGCAAAAAATGCCATCAGCACAAGGTGGCAGTGCTTATTTCTGCCATATCTCAGCTTCACCTTTGTTCACTGGGAGGTGGTGGTGGTGGGTCGTCCATCTTTATTTATAGAGACCATGGTTTACCAAAATAGAAGAGTGTTTCAGCGGCCATTCTGCAGAGGTTCACAATGTTCCTGATAGAGCTGGTGTTTAATGTCTCACAGCCACAGAGAGCAGCTATTTCTCTGATATATGGCAGTAGTTCACACAGAGCTGCATCGCCGTAGGCACAATTTGCTTTTAATGGCCTTCGGGTGATTTACCTGAGGACTCGACAATGTCAGCTGGATAGATTAACAGCACGGAAACTTATGACGTCAAACCCGTGCTGCTGCCTCCAGGCTGCGCTCAAACCGAGATCTAACACATCTCCAGAGCTAAGAGGTTTATTTGAATATGAAACACCATTTGTTTTCCAGTCATTAATGCAGGGTGTGTGGACATCTATCAAACCACTGCAGAGAAAATAAGTCTCTCTTGTGCACACACACGTCAGCACAGACCGATGACTTCCTTTGCGAGACGATCCTCTTCTTCCCTAAAACAGAGTAAAAAAGCAGCTTAGTTTACTTACCAAAAACTGTGCTGACATGACATCAATGTGCACACACAGAAGATATGGGGAGAGGGAAACAGTGGTTTGATGTGCAACCAGTCAAGCACCGAGCCAGAATCTATCCAGTGATGCTATTATTACATGACTCAGATCTTAAGCTGTAGGCCACTGGGACGCCCTGACAGTGAAACTCACCTATCCAGAACCTGGCCAGATCATTCCTGGGGACCTGGAGAGATGGACCTCCTAGCTAAAACCTCATCAACCTCAGAGTCTGTGGCCCCCTGAAACACAACAACAACCATGTGTGTTGATAAGAAAAGTCCCATCATCTTAGATCACCATTAAGTACCGTATTTTCCGCACTATAAGGCACATCTAAAGCCTTTAATTTTCTCAAAAGCCGACAGTGCGCCTTATAATCCGATGTGCCTTATATATGGATCAATATTGGTTAATTATGGCTACTGTAGTCAGGGGGCGTCGCCGAAGTAATAGCGGTAAAAACGGTAAAGGGGAATTCCAGTCCTACACTACTTGTGTGTGTATAAAGCCCCCAAAATGGCATGAATGCACTAACTATGTGATAAAAAGTTGCACTACCTGTTGTACCTTGCTGTTGGTAAAAGATAATACTACATCACTGACGTTACCTCGGAGAAAAAAATAAAACAGCTGTTCATGTAGCTTTGAACTGTGACAAATGGAGTTGGAAATACATTGTTTTCAACGAAGGCGGCACAAATATCGGTAAGAGCTACTGGTACGTACGGTACCGTAATGTGAATGTACTAGCTTGTTGTGGAGTGAACGGAGTTGTCAGAACGTTGTTTTCTATTAATAAAGTTTGGCTGACTGACTTTAGTGCAGCTCCATCTAGTGGATTGATAACGCAAGCCCAGCCACTACAGTAGTTTCTATTCTAAGCGCCTTATAATGCGGTGCGCCCTATATATGAAAACAGTTTTAAAATAGGCCATTCATTGAAGGTGCGCCTTATAATCCGATGCACCTTATAGCGCGGAAAATACGGTAGTTCTGACAAGATGACTAATTTTTGCAGGTGTTCAGATATATATGGGGTGAACCAGCAGAAGAGGGCGAGCTTGTTATGATAACGCAGGAAAAGACTCCCATGTCACAGCAGGGGCAGCAAAAGGTTACATTTGATTCAAAAAACAAAACCAAAAAAAAAAAGGTCCAAAAAAAAAAATCCAAGAAGGAAACGCCAAATAAACAATCAAACTACATCCAAAAACAGCAAAAAAACAACAGTGAAAGGGATTGACGAGACTATGTGTCAGCTCCTAATCCACCCATGTTTTAATACAGTTTTTTCATATTCTTTTCATATAAGACAGAAAGTAAAGCTGAAGATGACAGACTGGTGAAGTAAAAGTGAGAAACAGAAACTAAAATGGAGAGACACAGGCAGTACAACACGAAAGACTGAGAAAAAGGAAAACACACAGAACTGCAGAGCCCCAGACATGACAGGTTTAAAAAAAAAATGTAGTTGTGGCCACAATATGGCTATAACGTGCACACAAAATACGGATTTGTGGCCACGACGTAGGTATAATATCATTCCTGGACAGCTGAGTAAGCAAATTGAGCGCACCTTCTCTGAGGTCTAATGTAGAGGCAGTAGAGGGGCTAAAGCTACATGATGAACACAGATAGTATGATTGAATTTTATTTTAGGAGACCGGTGTGCCTTGCAGGGTGTCTTTGTGTGTACTCCTTGTGGTGGGAGTACACACATTAAGGTTATTGCCAAAATGTGGGAATTCGCAGAGTTTGTTGATCATGATTATCCTCCTCGCAAGATGCACTTGCGTGGTCAGTCAGTTCGTTTTTTGCACATACACAACCTGTAGAAGGAAGTATGGCCAGTTGGGACCGCTTTGCTTTTGATTGGAGGTACAGTAAGTCTGGCTGACCAGAGCCAGGAGCAACAACAGAGTGGTCAACAGAAATGGCTCCAAGTCTAAAACCAGGCTATTCTGTTTCACAAGAAGTGTAATATCATGTAATTACTTACATAGACAAGTCGGCGTACAGCTTTTGGTGTTGTGAGAAGTCCGCAAACACGTTCGTGAACCTCTTCCCATTCTCTGTGAGAACTGGACCTGAACAAATAACGTGACAGTAAAACAAGTGCCTCTGAGTGACACTATAATGGCCAAACCAGTCAATAAAGTGACCTGCTGTACCTGACGTGTTCTCTGTGAGACCGCCACAGTGCTGAAGGGTCACGACCACGTTCATGGTTAGAGGGCTCGTGTGTTTCTGAAGAGCTAGAGTCATCTTTAGATAGGCCCACAACCTACCAATGGAAGCAGGGGAAAGTCAAATGTCTGATGAGCTACTAGCTAACAGGTCTCTACCAAAGTTATTGAACGATTGGTCAAGTTTACATCCACACATTTGTTACTTCTAGTCTAAGGTCATCTTAACTGTTCATTTGACCCCTTTGTCCCAGGTCGTGTCCTGGAGGAACAGTTCATCTAGTCGGGAAACAAGGACATTTGCTATTTCTCCAAAAGCAAAATAACAAAGTGGATTCTGTGTGTTAGCCCAGCTTAGCATGAAGACACCAACGAAAGTATGGAAACAGTTAGCCTGTCTATACTTCTACACGTTATTAATTAAGATGGGATTTATTTAATCTTTACATGGAGGGATGGAAATATTTAAATGAGGGGTTTTTGAAGGAGGGGCAGTGTTAATGGTTGACCTTATAATAGTATGATCTACAACAACAGCCACCGACTGTGCAGGTCCTTGGAATCCTGCTCATTACATCTCAACAATACAATGGCATCACAGAGCCATTGTAGGTCAAAAAACACACAAACAAAAATCAGAATTTTTATAGTAGCAGATGGAGCGATGTAGTGTTCATCAGCCAAAACATAGTCATTCTTTGAAATTAAAGTGGTGCATTTCTGAGTAAATCCTCAAACTCTAATATTCTCTGGAATTACAAAGTCCTACGCAATGCCTGGCCAAAAAATAGAGACACAATCTAATATTTCATTGGACGGCACACATTCCCCACAGCATCATTTTAAGATGATGCGATGCCACATTTATTTCTATCATCTTGCATTGATAATGGGAGAGTTAGACCGCTGTCACAGGAGTTCAGGTCTGGGCTGTGAAAATGATGTCTCCTGCTCCCTGAGCCACTCTTTTACAATGTGAGCCTGATGAATCCTGTCATCGATTGACAGAAAAACCTGGTCGTTTATATAGTATATTCAGGGTCAGCTGACTGCCATTTGCACATCAACGAAGCCGAATGTGATCAAATGAACAACCTCAGATCATAACACTACCTTCACAGGCTTGTACAGTCGGGACTAGGCATGATGGGACATGACTTTGTCCACCTCACATCTTGGCCTGATTAACCCATCACTCTGTAACAGGGTCAATCTGGATCCGTCAGATCACGTGACTTTTTTCTATTTACACAAGAGTTTAGTCTTGATTCTCCCTAACAAACTGCAGTCCTTTGTTTCTAATGAGTCTCACTGATTAATGACTTTCTACAGCCGGCAGCTGTGAGTTCTGCTGCTGATTTTTTACAATTTGTTTTGCTGTGCACAGAGCACAGAGTGGTTTGGTGTTAAAATTCTGATCTTGCCCTCAGAAAGAAAGTTAAATCCCATCCAATGATCCCCACAGTTTAAATAAAAAGGAGAAAAATTAATAGTTCCTACCAAACCATTGGATACAGGTTTTCTTCAAGCTGCTGGAGAAAATCTCACTGAAATTGTAAAATGAGGGTAAATAAATATTTGTATTATTTGGTGACAGACACGTGACAATAAGCAGGTTATGATAGAGCACGTTCCCGTAAGTCGATTTGGATCATTAAACTAGAAGCTTGTTATCATGAACTGGTTCATATCAACAGAGTAATATAACAATTATTCTATATTTTGCAGGCTGTTACGGGAAGTTAGAGAGAACAAAAGACAGCTATAAATGAGGATTCCTACCTGTGGAGGAAGACCTGGTCAAAGGTGGAATGGAAGTGATAAACACTGAAGGGTGGTGGGGCGAGGGAGACCGACTGGCTCCAGGCAATGGGGTCAGTATCTACGCACCGGAGAATGAGACACTGTGAGGCTCTGGAAGTACTTATCATTACTGTGGCCTGGACTTTTTCCAGGAACAGGTTGTTCTATTTTATTGTAATAAAAGAAGAGGAGACCATTTCGAAAACTTGTTGACATGACTAGAGTATGATATCAACTAGTAAAAGCTGTGGCAAGAGTCCTCCTGTCTATGATGCTGGGAGGAGACTGGTGTTACCTGATGCTACAACAAAACTAGAAACTTTCCTGTCCCTTTAAAACAAGTCTGTGTTCTTAAGAAAGAAATGTTGAAATTACAGAACACGCTTCATTTCAGAGTTTAGCAGCTTCAACCCAACCCAACAAAAACTGTGAATCTGCTCCCACAGAGTGATTCCTAAAGTTTTTTCAGGGTTCATATAGCACCACATAATTGACTCTATATAGAAATGGAGGAAGCATTCAGAACTCAAAAATAAAATAATTCCAATCCCAAAGTCCAAAACAGTTCAACTCTCCTGATGGCCACTAGAGGTTGGTTCCAGTTGACTTTAATTCAAAAATGTGATATTCAATCATGAAAGACTGAGTCACAAAATGTTTCCCCACAGGTAATTCTGATGTCACTAGGTAAATTTACCTTTTCTTCTCAGTGATCTGGTGCGAATCGACCTGTACTGTCGGATGGATTGTGAGGGATTTGCTGAGCTTGCGTGTGGGGCCAACATCCCTGCTCAGTGCTTTGCTCCTGAGACTGTCTCGACTTGGGGAGTCATAGCATAGGGACCTTCAGATTGTATTATCTCCTGAGAAGCAGTAAGATTTTCCAGCCACTATCTCTTTCTCTTATTACCCTTTGTAGGAAGCCACAGGAGTATTAAAAACTTGCACCTCTACATTCAAAACACTTCTAGGCTTTAACATCACCCAGCTGAACTCTGTGAACTCTCATCCTCTCTCACACCTCCTGCTGATGGTCTGTTTTTAGTGTGTTTAGTTACATTTGTACCTACTACTTTTAGTAAGAGTCTGCAGTGACAGTTCTATTATACACTCAGGTACTCTCTGTGTGTGGAGGTGTCTTTAATGACTCTTGTCTGCCACCTGCTGGCTGGAAATGATGGATCACCCATGAAAGAAAGCTAATGAAGATGTGCTGTGTTCTTACAGGCTGGGGGCTGCTAGTTGTATCCCAGTCAGAGTCCAGGCTGAGCCGGGCCAGACACTGGGTGTTTCCGGCCCTCAGTGGGGACAGGGGCCGCGATCTGGGAATGTGTGACGACAGTGACTCGGCAGCACCGTGTCTTTCTCCCTCCTCCCTGCCTTCTCGTTTCCTGCTCAAGGTTAGAGGTTGTTTCTTCTGAGGAGAGCTGGTCCTGAGTCCCCTGGATTGCCTCCGGTTCCTGTTCCTCACCGGCCTCTGGAAACAGAAGGGAGACTGCCTCAAAAACTCTGAGCAGAGTAAATATAACATCAGCATCAAGAGATTTGGAAGCACTTCCCTGTCTGGCCTCTGAATTCACAATAGATGTCTGAACACATCATTATAATTATGGCTGCTGATCAATGCAGCAGCAGCAGCAGCCCATAAACACACTGAATGCAATGTGCGTCAAAGATCACACTCCCCTCTCTGAGTCATAACTCAAATCTGATGCACTCATCTTTAGATTCAGAGTCCCTTCCTCCTCTCTGGTTATCATTATCTCTGATGTGCAATGTGAATAAACATCCATAAATTCCCTTTATACAGCTTATAACTGCAGCAAACAAATAAACATAAACAAATGTCCATTTAGTAAGTAACACTTCAGAACTTTCCTGAGAATATTCTTACGTATGCACTTATCTGAACACCCATGGATAGTATAAAAAACAGCAGGTGCTAATAGATCATTTAGGAGGCTTTAAATGATGGAAAATGTTTGTTTTATGTTTCACATTAAAATGTCCTCTGAATATAAATAGAGTTTATTACTATGAAAACAGGACACGCTAGTGACATCAACACAAATCTAATTTGGACCACTTATTTGACTTGTCTATAGATTTTTAACTTTCAACATGATACGATTGTCACCATGAATACGTTGGGGTAAATCTTGGCCTCTGCGCCAGGAGAACATTCAATGATGGTTTTTGTGGTGGAAAACTCCAACCTTGGAGCGATGCCCTGCAGAACACAGAAGAAGAAGAAACACTCTCAGGTGAATAGTAGTGTGCGAAACAAAAGTCCTACTAAGTTCGGTAAGTGATGGGAGATGATTGGTTGACAGACATTTAATGAAAGCAATATGTATGTGTTTATGTGAAAAGTCCTATGTAGAAAGCAGCTGGCATTACTTTACATTTGAATGTAACAGGCCTGCTTGTGTTGGACCTACAGGGAAGTGAGGTGCTCGGGTCATCAGAACCTCTCGGTCCACCCCGGTGAAGGAGGGAACCAGCTTGGGTTCTGGGAACAGGAAACTTTGAGCATCTTCTTCAAAGCAGGCCAGAGTATCCCCCACTGCAGAGACACACACACTTCATCACGTCTCCAACAGAAATGTGTAACCAACATCTGTATGATAAATATAAAAAAACTACTATCTAAGATTTAGTTTTTCATTTGTTTGGTGTTTTAAAGAAAACAGGAGTGAAAATGAAAGTCCTTAAAAGGGATAGTGATGAGTGCAATTAACAGGAACATCTGCAGCTAAGAAGTACCTCATTCAAAATGTAGTGTTACACATATTTTTGTATTTCAGGAGATTTGCTAAGAATATGAAGAGTGAGGAAAAAACTGCTGACATGACATAAACACATGTACAGTCTCACCTGGAGGAATGAACTGGTGCAGTTCAACTCTGGCTGTCTCATCTGAGGAGAAGACAGGGGTTAGTTTTATGTAGGATTGGAGAGATTTACAGAATTGCAAAAAGAAAGATTATGGTGGCAGAGGTCTCACATTCTGAAGTTAGAAACAATGTATCAGAATAATGATTGTTACAAGGGATAAAATCAGAGACCTCAGAGCTATGATAATCATTTGAGCTTATTTACAACAAACTAAAATGCACCTGTCATGCTGTCTCCTGCAGAGTAATAAATTGTCCTGCCCTCACCATTATTTCACTTCATTTATGGGGCAGCTGTGGCTCAGGTGGTAGAGTGGGTCGCCTGTGAATCATAAGGCTATGGGTTCAATTCGCGGCTCCTCCTGTCCACATGTCAAAGTGTCAAGACACTGAACCCTAAGTTGCTCCCTGCCTTGCATGGCATCCATTGGTGTGTGTAAATGGGTGAGTGAGATGCCTTGTAAAGCGATTTGGGACCTAGCTAAGGTCAAGAAAGTGCTATATAAATGAACTCCATTTACCATTCATTCTTGTTATTATAAATGGAATGCTTGTGCCTCTCTTAACTTCCTGAGTAGGGCAATATTCATTCATGCCAGTAGGTGTCAGTATCAGCTACGTTATTATATGATAGGTGCTCTGCACAAAAATAGTTTATGTTTATGGATGAAAGTTAATTTCTCACCTTGGAAAAAATATTTGTTGAAGAAATAGACATAATTCAAGCTCCACTAACTATCTCCCAGAGGTTTCTCATGCATCTCATTGTCTTCATCAGTTGTGCAAATAATGCAACATTACAACTGAGTCATCACCATGATAAGTGAGAAAACTCCATGCACTGAGGAAGTCCAGATCCAGAGTACAGATCACTGTCACTTACGCTCAAGCATTACAGGGATGTCACAGGGGTCGACTGCGTGCCTGAAAATCTACAAATAAAAACACAAATTTTAATTTCACCACTAAATTCAATTCTTAACTTCACAAAGGATGTTAAGATATTGTATGTATGGGAGATTGATGGTATGGTGGCATTCACTGTGGCTGGATTATATGGAAAATATGTAAACTGATCATTCATCCTCCTCACTACATGTCTGCCGCAGAGATGATGTGTAGAGATCTGCCTTTTCAAAGTTCATCTTCTCATAAAACAGCAGAGGGAACACTCAGGGGAGACACCGAGACTGGTGGCAGTGGCCCATGAAGCACATGCTGAGGTAGATATCATCTCTGAATGGGAGGGAAACTCCAGGACAAGAAACCTGGGAGCAAAGGAGGAACAAATATTTTATCTTTATTTCTATATTTTTAATTTTTTGTCTGTGTATCTGTGTCCATTTTGTTAAAATACTCAGTTTGTATTTTAAGATTATAGAGCTTTGGAACCAACGTCACAGCGCAAAGACTTATGGGACGTGGGCGCCATCTTGCCAGGCCAAAAAATCAAAACAAACCTTTTGCTAATGAGTACCACAGTTGAAAATAATGCTTAAAAGCAGATCAAAACAAACTGGACTGTATCGAGACAGATTGCGTTCAGAGGCAAAAAGGCCATACCTTCAAAAAATTGCCTGCATTGGAAATTTGGACCCATATGAAGTGCTGCAATGGACAAGAGACCCAGAAGACCTCCCGAACTTGGCCTTTGCAGACACATTTTTATACCTCGTCTGTGGAGTCAGCGCTCACACCACCAACAAATTCAGAAATTACAAATCTCTGGAGGCACACAAACAATTCACAAATGGCTGGGTACAGGATTTGGGTGTTCAAGCCCCCATGTGAATTTATCGTCATTCGGACACAGGTGAGTGAGCATTTATCATATTTTATTACTAAAGTTCTGTCTTATCATGAATGCTAATATGCATTAAATTTGTTAGACAAACGCCCCCAACACTCCAAATGATCAGTGTCAAAAATAAGTTGTTC